>APFE030400495.1:1109-59913 GCA_000404065.3 Pinus taeda | reverse complement strand
ATAAATAAGTAGTAATACAATTCAAATTAGACTATACTATAAACTAAATAAATAAAATAAATTTATTAATGAGGCAATTAAATGATTATTTATAAATAACATGAATCATTAACAGAAACCATTTATTTAATTAAGTAACTAATTATTTAAGTAACATAATACAATAGGATCTCATATTAAAATGAAATGATATTATAACAAAATAAAAAGGGAAGAAATAAAATTATGAATAATTCATATTAAGGCAAAATCTTCTCTCAGTCTATTACTCATTTTCTATCCTGATGATGGATCCCCTTTGGGGTTTAAAACGTCAATCTAATGAAAAAAGTACTGTGGATAATCCGAGTCATAATTTCCCAAGAAAGAAGCAACTGATATTGAGAGCTTGACCTACACTATCAAGTCTTTGTCCAATGAGTTGGAAAAATTGAAACAAAGGTCAAGCGAGACCAACACGAGCAGCAAGCCTCCCAAGTTGAACTTTTTGAGAAGGAATGCCAACTCCGGCAGCAACAGTAACCAACAACCAACCAACTAAGTTCTCACAAAGCTTGAACTTTGTGCTAAATGTTGAGAGTATGGGCATGGTCCAATACTACTCATTTCATCAAGAATATCATTTAGAAAATACATGCCCACAATGGAACTACAACATGAATGCTCTTGTTGCGAATTTTATTAATATAGTGCTTTCTGATGAGTAGAACAAGCCTGGATAATAAAAGGAAGAAAATGTTGCGATCGAAGAAACTACAAGCGTGGGGCATGCAATGAACACATTCAGTTGCGTACTCGTTGTTGGAAAGAGCATTGCCGGAAAGCAGCCACTGAGTGATGGCCCGACTTATAAGTAGAACCACTGGTATAATTTGAAAAGTTAACGGCCGACCAGTGAATACGAGTTGATGAAGCAAAGATTGGAAGAGCATTTGTTAAGGAAGATCAATCCGCCCGTCAACTCAACACAAAGCACTCAGAACAAGTCTAGAAATGTGGTTACGGTGAAAAGTACTTCCTTAAGCAGTAAAAGTAAGTCCATCACTCCAAAAGTAGCAGATACGTCAAATCCCCTAAACACTTTGATAATATCTCCCTCACTAGATTACAACATAGTTGAAGAGATGAAGAAAGCTTGTGCGAATATCTCACTTTTCGAATTGACGAAGATCATGAGCTAGCGGGGCATGCTCCTATGCACACTCATACAATCTTCCTCTAGTAATGATGCTTCTTCATAGAAATGATATGATTCCGGTAAGTCCTTTGGTTCCCTGCAGTATATAATTAATGATTTAACATTGGATGTAAATAAACTTTTCCCTCCATTTCTGTTAACGTTGAAAATTTCAATTATAATGTCCATGCGATTGGTGAACTCAGGAACATGATTATTTGCTTTGGCATCTGATCACTGAGTTCATAAATGTATAAATATAGTAATTATGGAAATTCCAGAAGCATATGACATATTGTTAAGCAAAGACTAGTCCAACAAGATATAGGGGTATTTTGCGATGGACTGGTCAAATTTGTGGCTTCCGTACAACTTGGGGTAGAAACAATCAGATCCAAGTCAACTTAGAGTGGTGCATGAAGAACACAATAACTCCCTTAGAAGGCGAAAATGAGCCAATGGATTTTGCAGATCTCATCTTTGGAAATTTCTTCTTGGAAATTGATTTGGGGTGTTATCTCACTCAACCATCCCCAGTTCCGCCAGACACAAAGTTGGAGCTCCTTCCTAGTCCAACTAGTGAAAATGACATCTATACTGTTAGTAATAATAGTACTAGTGTAGCACATATCCCTTGTACATATGATTTTTGGACATTGTATTTTGATGGTTCCAAAATGCAGGTGGGCTCTGGAGATGGTTGTGTTTTAGTAGACCCACGACAAAGGAAACATATAATCTCTAGTTGCTTGGAATATGAGTGCACGAACAACAGTGCGAAATACAAAGAACTCATCTTGAGTTCGCAAAGATCCATTAACCTCAATGTTGTAGTTTTCCAAGTAGTAGGTGACTCAGAAATTGTCGTATGACATAAACGTGATACTATACACTGTGTGTCACCTCATCTAAAAAGTTATCAACAAGAGGTGTGACATTTGATTTCTCATTTTCAAACTTTTAACATTATTTCTATTATTATAATACAAAACGCAACTGCAGATACATTGGAAAACGCTGCTGCTAGGCTATCACCACTTAGGGATGTTTTTTTTGTAGAAATTATTTATAAACCATCCGTCCCTAAAAATATTATTAATTTACGCCTTTTCAATGATGAAAATCAAATACTGAACTTTATGGCGAACACTGAAGTATTCAAATATGCAGCCATTGATGAAGATGAGCACAAGAAAGCGCTGAAGGATGCATCTTGTGCAAGCAAAGAGAACCTCACGCCGAAAGGCATGGTATCATTGGAAAAGCTATATGACTTGCACAATTGATTTCGAGGGCCAATTAATGTGAAAAATCATAGCTCAATGCTATCACACGAGAAAATAAATCTGGTAACAAAAGAGGATCCAAATTTTGTCAATCTTGGTACGTGCTGCTCACCACAGGAGTGACAAGCTTTCATTTGTTTTTTCAAGCAATAACAAGATGTATTCACGTGGACATATGATGAGATCAAAACTTATAACACAAATAATCCAACATGTGATTCTAATTAAAGAAGGGGCCAAGCCTTTTCAACAAAAGCTGTGGAAGGTACATCCAACCCTTGAGCCTATGGTCCAAAAGGAGTTAAAAAAATTAGTAGATGCTCAGATCATATACAAAGTGAAACATTCTACCTAGGTATCGAAATTGCTCCTGATGAGAAAGAAGTTTGTGGAAATCCGCTTGTTTGTTGATTTCCACAACTTGAACCATGCCTCAGACAAAGACAATTTCCCCATGCTGTCTTTGGAATAGATATTGCAAATAGTATTACGGTTAGAGATGCTTTCTTTGTTGGATGGAATATCTAGTTACAACCAAGTTCTAGTCTCAAAGCCTGAGAGACTAAAGACAACATTCTGTATGAAGTGTTTTACGTTCACATTCAAAATAATTCCATTTGGGTTGATCGATGTTGATGCAACATCTTAATGTTCCATGGAGATCACATTCTGTGGACTTATTGGACAAAGCATATTGGTCTATCTCGATGATGTCAGATCCATTTTTTTATAAGAAGAGATCTAACCACACGTGCCACTTGAATAAAATTTTTGAGCGATGTCACAAGTACGGGATATCCCTCAATCCAAAAAAGAGTATTTTTGCAGTGTTCGAGGGTAACCTCTTGGGCCATATCATTTTCAAAGTGGGATTGAAGTAGACCTAGAGAGGGTCAAAGAAATTACGCAGATTCCCTTCCCTGTGAACAAGAAAGCTATGTAGTCCTTCTTGGGGACAATAAACATCCTCTGCAATTTCATCTCTGATTACACTTAGATCGTGAGGCCAATACTAGATATGGTAAAGAAGGATGTGATTTATAGATGGGATAAAATGGAAAAGGATGCATTTTCCCATATTAAGAAATCCATTGCAGAAGCACCTGCTTTGTATAGCCCATATTTCAACAAAGATTTCATGCTCTACACTTCCGCTTCTAACACTTCTCTCATCGTTGTGCTTGCGCAAAATCATGATCAAAATAATGAGCAGCCAATATATTTCATGAGCACTATCCTCTAGGCACTTTAACTCAAATATCTTGCCACTGGCAAGAAGGAATACATATTTTATAAGGCGGTGAAACATTTACAACCCTATCTCTTGAAAAATCATTGTATCATCTTTGTTCTGCACCCAACATTTAGATCACTATTCGTTAAACAAGAGTTGGGTGAAAGAAGAGAGAATTAGATGACCGACTGACAAGACTACGACTTGGAGTTCAAACCTTTTCACAATTAAGAGCCACACTATTTGTCCACTAGTAGTAGAAGTAGTGGATGCAAAAGAAGAATATCCTTTTGGACGGGAGCAGAAGATGAAAATGTACAATTTTGAGCGAGCTCCTCCCACTATCATCACAAACCCTTGGTACATAGATATGCGCCAATATCTTGAGCACGACACAGTGCCTTCCCATTTATCTGCATGGTAGAAGAGGAAACTTAGACTTAAAGCATTATCTTATCAGTTAGTGCATGGGGTGGCTACAAATCAATCTGAATATATTATTATTTTTTCACTTTGTAGTTCCTCTCCTCTAGATACTTGGGATAGATGGTTGGTTGATAGCGGGGCATCTCATCGTTTCTTTGGGTATAAGGAAGTTATCTCTAATTTGGTGGAGAGGGATTCAAGTTTGAAAATTATTCTTGGAGACAACTCCACTCATCCCGTTAAAGGTTTTGGGTTTGTTAAATTTCATTTGGACACTTGGGAATTTATTTTGCTTCATGATGTGATGTATGTGTTAGGATTGAAGAAGAATGTGGTATCTATATCTGCTTTGGAAGACAAAGGGATGAGGGTTGCGTTCATAAAGGGAAAAGTACTTACTTGGCTGGTGGGATCCCCTATGAGAGATGCATTCACATTGGGATATAGATTTTAAGGACTCTATAAAGTCAATGAAATACCTCTTCTAGCATTGTCCCATGATACTTATCATCAAAGTGAGATATGGCACCGAAAATTGGCCCATCTACACTATGAGTCCCTTCTGAAATTGAAGAAATTGGTCTCTGGAACTCTTGATGTTCAAGTCGAACATGATGGAGTATTTATTGGATGTGCTAGTGGAAAGAGGACAAGGGGACCATTCCCCTCTGGTAAGAACAAGACAAATGAAATCCTTAAACTCATTCATTTTGACATATGTGGTTCGATGCCTGTACACTCTCTTGGTGGCCATCTCTACTACATTACATTCAAAGATGATTTCTCAAGGAAGATATGGATATAGTACTTGAAGCATAAGGATGAGGCCTTTGATTTGTTCAAGAATTTCAAGGCTTTGGTTGAAAATCATATAGGGAAGAAAACTAAGATCTTCAGGTCTGAGAATGGTGGAGAGTACATCTCGAATGAAATCATAGATTTTTGCAAGAAGGAAGGCATAAAGAAAGAGACGATTTTGCCCTATAATCCTGAACAAAATGGAGTAGCCGAAAGGAAGAACAAGTTTATTGTAGAAGTTGCCCATGCTATGCTTGATAATCAAAATTTTCCAAAGTTCCTTTGGGGAGAAGCTACTATTGTAGTTGTATATGTTCAAAATAGGGTACCTCATCAAGCATTGGACAAAAAGACTCCTAAATAAGAATTCACAGGTGTTAATCTCGATGTTAGTCATCTTCATATATTTGGCCGCCCTGTATGTTTTCACGTGCCAAAGGACAAAAGGAACAAGCTTGAAGCCACAAGAAGAAAATGTATGTTTGTTGGATATTTTGAATATTCTAAAGCATTTAGAATATATATTCCTGGTCAAAGTAAGGTGGAAGTTAGCAAAGATGTAACGTTCGATGAAGATGTTGCCCTTGGGAAAGCAAGGGAACTTCCTCCACCTCCTTTGCCTGAGAAGAAGAATGATGATAGGGATACTTTAGATGGTCCTTCTATGCCTAAAGCCAAGAGAGACGTTGTTGATGATCCCATGGAGCCTATGGATCCCTTGGATCCTCCTACTAGGAAGAGGCCACTTTAGCTTTGTGATACATTATAGGATGCTAGAAGACACATTCTCGCAGGAACGTCCTTTAGAGATAGAAATAATCCATACAGGTAACATGGATATGCTGTAGCTATGAGTAATATGATTCAAGTTGAGCCTCACACCTTTGAAGAAGCCGTAAAAGAAAAATTTTGGAAGGATGTTATGGTTGAAGAATATGAATCAATTATGAAGAATTATGTATGTGATGTTGTGCTGAGATCGAAGGGAAAATATGTGGTGACTTCAAAATGGATATTCAAGATCAAACATGGAGTTGATGAAAGTATTGATAAATATAAGGCAAGGTTCATGGCACGAGGAAGCTCCCAAAAAGAGAGAGAAGATTATGACGATATATTTGCACCTGTGGCTCGATACACAACCATTCGTTTAGTAGTTTCCCTTATTGCAAGTCAAGGATGTACCCTTCATTAGATGGGCATGAATACAACATTCCTTCATGGCATGTTACAAGAAGAATTCTTCGTTGAGTAGCCACAGGATTTGAGGTGTAGGATTGAAAGACACATGTCTGCAGGTTGAAGAAGGAAATGTATGGTTTGAAGCAAGCCCCCAACACATGGTACACCCGCATAGATAGTTACTTGATGAAGCTTAGATTCATAAGAAGAAATGTCGATCCCAACCTCACTTCAAGGTAGTTCAAGGTATGCCATTGATTTTGGTTTTTATATGTTGATGACCTATTTTAGATTTTTTGTTAAGGTTTAATTAAAAGAAAGATTTGCAAGAGAAACATACTGAGAGAAATGTGGAGCTGCAAAATATTTTGGATCCAATGAAAGATCAAAAGTTGAAAGCTATGGTGATTCATTCAAAATCCTAGATGGAAAATATCTTAAATTTTACTGTTAAAATATTTTACAATTTCTCTTAGATTTATTCACAATCCAGAAAAAATAAATTAAAAACCATGTATAATAAAAAATTTACTATAGATTTTACTAGTAAATTTTTTTACAGTCTTCTTTCCTATTTAAATTTAATCAAAATTCATAAAAAAACAAAAAAAATTCAATATTTACCTTAAACCCTTCCTTATTCTTGCAAAATTTCACCTTAGCATTTAACTTCCTCTACCACTTCACAATTAGGGTGTTTCAATTTAGGGAGTTTAGATTTAATGGGTTTGTGTACTTACTATATATGTGGCATTTGACATGTAAAGTAGGAGATTCAATTATTGAATTAGATCCAAACCCTATAGGTCGTCTCCATTTTTTTTAAAACAACTATATGTTCCATGGTGTGCCCTCTGTAATATAATGTACCCGTGCTCCCTGTGTAATGCAACACACCAAAATATTAGAAAAATCTCTATTCTATCTTGTCTATTAATCGTTTCTCTTGATGTAATATAACACACCAACACACCTCTTCCAAATAACATTGTTAAATCATTTTGGTGCATTTATTCTTATAAATCACATCGTAAGAAATTAAAATTCTTTTTAAAACTTAATTTTCCATGATGGTGCACCTGAACCATTAAAATCCCGGTGCGTTTAATGTTCTAAATGCACCAAAGTGCTTATTTAGATAAACGCACCGGTCACTTGTTTTTTTGGCTAAAAATATTTGATTTATTTGTAAAGTATATTTAATGACTTCTATATTGAATGCTATAGGTTGTATATTGATAAAAAATGTCCCCATAAAAAATTGTTCCATTTAAAACACACAATTTCATCCATAAGAGGAGAGAAAGAACTTCTATTACTAACATACTAACCCTTATAGTTATACATAGGTGTTGATCTAGTAGCTTCTCTTTTGGAAAACAAATTTCTTATGCAATTTATTGCTTTAGTCTTGAAATTATGGCATAAGAAAAAAATCCATAAAACATAGTTGGATATTGTTGAAGCCCCGAAAATCGGGTCGACAACAAGGGGGATACCCACCCGGTCCGGACCTTGGTTGGTAGCTCCTTATCCGTTTGGTATAGCGGGTCCGACTGGGATAACGGGACCAGTTTCCCGATCTTGGGTGTGTGTGTGTGTGTAGAGTTGAACTATGCTGATCTAAGAGTATTTTTAAAGCTAATCTAATTCAGATTCTTTAACTTTACTCTATGCTATTGTAATCTAGTGAGGGTAGATGAAGACTAAGAGGGGCCTACAAGAGTTTTCAGTTAGGATTTCTCGCAAGGCATTGATGCTACTGGAAAGTGAGGATGACCCTGCGTTTGTCACATTTCTGTTTCTGTACACAAATATTGATTGGAGAGGGTGTCCCAAAATATTCTTCACAACCACTGAGCCTCCAAATAATAGAGGTAATATTAGTGTTTTCTTTAAATTAATCAGCTCTTGTTTTAATGAATTAGAAAATTTTTTATTCTAGCATGTTATTTAACTTGTTTAATGAAGTTGTCTAATTATTTATCTATATTATATATTTTATAGATATTGACACATTCGACGGGGAAGTGCCTCCTCTCCCACTGGGTGTCAGAGGAGATGAGGAGATGGGTTATACCCAAGAAGGTGAGGCACATCCTCAAGGGGGCATGAGCGTTTGGGGCCATAGGTCTGGGCTGCGAGTTTGAATAGATTGGCCATAGTTTTTTTTGATGCATGAGTCCACTTTGAGAGGCCTTGAGATATCAATTCAGATCCTAGTTTTGTGGGCCTGTACAAGGACTGTCCGCATGAGATTGTGTCTCTTATGCAGCATATCATTGGAGCTATTAGGATACCAACAATGGTGAGGGATGCAAGCCAACATCATGCAACAAAAGATACATGAGATGAGGGTGGTGATGATGATGATCAAGGTGATGATGATGAGGGTGGTGATCATGATGCTTTTGGTAATACCACCCAATTAGATCATAGGCAACTGGGTGTTAATGATCCTTCTATTAGCACACCTTCCTGTCAGTCACTTGATGATGAGATGCCAGAGCTAGAGGATATGCCTCATGTTTCTCCTGATAGAGTAGACCAATCACCTCTTCCTCCACCTCAGAGTTCGCCAGACCGCGTTCAGGGCGCAAACATGGTTGACCATCCATCATCTTCTACTCATGCAAACCAACCACCTCCTTCTCCACCTCAAGTGAGTTTGAAAAACGTTGATCATGTAGTAGTTGAACATCCATCATATTCTACTGCAGACCAACCTGGCACTAGATCTATTTTATCATATATTTGATTGCTCTTATTTGAATTGATGTAGTTATTTTTTTGTTTATGTTTATGTACTTAATTTATATGTTGGTGTTGATGTGTATATCTTTAGGTCAAGTTAGGTATGTTCATTTAATGTGCTTGCAGTTAGATGTGTACGTGAATATAATGGTTATTTGACATGAGATTTATATTAATTTGAGGATGTATGGGGTGATGACGTTAGATTCGAATTTTTATGTTTTGTTAGATGTGATCATGATGATGATTCCTTGCTAGATTATTAGATTTGTGTACTAGATAATGACGTTTATATGTGCTAGAGGTGTATATAATTAGATGATGATAATGAATTCGAATGTGTATCTTAGATGATGTTTATGATTGTTAGATGGTTATCATCATGATGTTTGTTTTTATGAAATAATATTTATTATAAATTATGTATTGGTGAACTTACATCAAACTTTTATATATGAAATTGCATGCAAAATGACTTACTTTAAAAAAAATGCAAATATATTTTTATAAATTACAAAGTTTAGTATGGTTGAAACTATGATTGTAAAATTAGGCTGATATGGATTTAGGCTGGTATAATATATATGTAGTTGACATTGAAATATTTTATTTATAATTCAAGTTCTCCACATTAAAATGTTAAAATATGTCCCTTCATAATATTTTCCTGTATGTATACATTTATTTATTTTTATTATTAATATTTTGTAAAATATTACATATGGAATCCATGTTAAGCATTGAAAAATTTATATCCCTCATACATTGAATTAGAAAGCAACTATTAATGGAATAATAATTCTCTCAATCTTTCTTACTAAAGTGAAAATATAGGAAAATTTTTAATTTCAATTACTTTACTTTTCTCTATAGAAAGTATCTATAAAATCATATTATTTAATATGGACATTGAAATATTTTACTTATGGTTGCGAGTAAAATATTTTTTGTTATAAATATCACATGTAAATGGAACATAGAATGAATTACACGTAATGTAATATCAATATTACTATTTCTTGTAATGTGAAAAAATTACATTTCTTCCTTGTAATAAAAAGTAAATTATGTCCATAGGGTATTGGATAGATCGGGTGCTTTGTTAATGCACTTCTTGATGTAAAGTCACTGATTCAATTGATATATTGGACATGACGAAGATGTAGTCTTGTCAAGGTTACAAAAAAAAAGTAAATAATATTTTTTTACTCATTACATTTCTTCCTCATAATAAAAGCTAATTTTTATTTTTTTACCTTCTGTTACTTTATATCTCTATACAAAATTATATAAGATTAAGATGTAAATTGAAGTATTTTAATTATGGTCGACATTAATTTCTTTTGTTATTACTATTTTTAATTTGTTAATCTAAATTATTATTTTACTATTTTTAATTGTAATGTTACGTGGCAACATCTATCCCATGTATTTTGTTATTACTATTTTTAATTTGTTAATTTAAATTATTATTTTACTATTTTTAAATGTAATGTTACGTGGCAACATCTCTCCCATGCTGAGTGCTTCTCGACGGAATTAATTTAGATTTAATATAACTTAAAAAGTCTACTTTTATAAAATTTGATTTATTGCTAAAGTTATGAGATTTCCATGCAATTTAAATTTAGTATTTATTGCAAGTCTTACCAATTTAAATTAGAAATTTCTATCTCTAAATATGTGGGTAAATAAATATAACATGGTAAGGCTTCATATGAAGTTATTTGTAGTTGGAGATTCCTCTATTGGAAGTTCTCCTTTAAAGAGACAACTGGATTTTTTTCTAGTAATAAATATATAACAATTTGTTGCTATTTTGGTTATTGATTTGCTACTGTAGTGGTTTAAATTTAACTCTTTTTGATAATAAATATGAGTCAAATAATACAAAAATGATAATAAATTAGATTTAAACTTTTGACAAATAATATATTTGATTATTTCTTAATGAACAACTCATAAAATATTAATTTTTCCACATACTTATCACAATATAGTCACTAAAATTCATGTTTTTCACATTTCTCATAACTAATATTACATGTGTTCACAATGATAAATACATGTCTACTTTAAATAATTTAGTTATAAGTACATAAAAAATAGATATGTATTTCAGATAATCTAAATAGGAGACAAGAATGCATCACAGAGTTTATTTGAAAGTCAAACAAATGCCTCTTAATCACCATTACAAATTTAGCGTGCTTGAAATGTTCCTATTTGAGAAGGGTTGTGATATTGAATCCTTATTATCATGGATAATGTACACAATTGGAAAAACTTAGTTTTAAGTATTGTAAAAATGTTTCCACTATAAAAAAAACGTATAAAAATGTTTGTGAATCTTACCAATTATATTATAAAATATCAACAAGACGAATAATAAAGTAATATAAATAGCAAAATAATGACAACAAAAACATATAACAGTAGTATAAATGATGAAATAAAAAGTACATATCAGTCCCCATTGTCATCACCCTGATTATCTTCCTTGCTTGGCATGATAACACTATTGTTCTCAAAAATATGTTTTGATCTAGGGTCGTGTCTTAATACAAACTGCCAATCCCTATCCAACACATATGGGTAAAAAAAAAATTTGGTTGCAATGTTTTTGAAAAACATAAGGCTCTCGAGCTTCATGACGCATCTTTCTAGAGTTGATAGATATCAACTCATTATTGTGATCTTCCTTTACATTATTCTGATCAAAGGTGTCCCACCACTTGCACCTAAAAATAACACATTGGAACAAAGAGAAGTCCACTTGAATTATGTCTTGTATCTTTCCAACATAACATGATGTCCCTTGCATTAGGTTTTGATCATGGTGGCTAACATGACTATATTGGTCTAACTTGACTTCCACTCCACAATCTTGTGTCATGCATCCATCATCGACATCCTCCATGTGAAAATGATGTCCATATGCCCACATAGATGGGAACAAATGAACCTATAAAACAATGAATAAATCGCAATGTCATGTGCCTAATAACTGAGTGTGTAATTATACAAGAGAATATAATTACCGAGTTGCTGCACCCAATCCCTATTTTTAGCGCATCCTCTTCAATATGCGGGTAATGAAAATATGCACTATATTTCTCTCTAACTTGATTAGAAACCCAACTGTTAGGGCATGTCATTGACATATTTTCTTTTAAATGATCAGGATAAGGCATGCTTCTACCATTCAATAATTTGAATTCTTTCCTGTCACTGTCCCATTTCCTCCTCTTCTCTTTGTACAATGCGACCCAAGGTTGTGTCACTGCCATATTGCAAAGAATGAAATGTTTGATGGCTTCAGTTTTTGAATTCACTGATGATAAAATCAAATCAAACCAACACACACACACACACACACACAACATATATATATATATATATATATATATGAGATCAAAATATGCATTAATATGAAGTTCAATGTGAATAGTTATTGTGTAGTAATTTGAGAAATGATAAGCCTACACTTACTCTTTATTATGCTCCTCTTTCCATTTGTTTCGAGAAGTTCCCCTTATCTTTTGTCTTCATCCATTTTGTCGTCCCAAATTTCCGCACCTGATGTGTTGTCAATATTGTTGATGTACTCCCTGTCATAATAGAAAGACTCATATGATATATACCCCTATGCCATAAACCCCTCAATTTTTTCCCTTCGTTGCACAAAAACTTTCAGTTTCTTCATGTACCTCTCTAAGAATAATATACAACGACAAGAAACGACCCCAACTAATTCAACCTCATATACTAGGTGAATTAGAATATGAACCTGCAAGTCCATGAAGTCTGTTGACAACTCCTCAAACATACAAACAATCTCAACTATCTCTTGGTGCCACTGTGGAATGCTAGCCATATGAATCTCCTTAGATGTGATCCAATGTAAAAATGCAAATAATTTAGATATGGCATGTCATTTGTCTTGGGGGAAGTCATGGTTCACACACCCATACACGAGTAGAGGATAATGACATTGCACATTAAATAATACATTATGCAAAATTAATTATAAAATACCCCATTACATAAAAGTAAAAAAAATAATGAGATCATGTTTTTGACATAAGTACCCTTAGAAGGTTCAAATGGTCATGCAATTTAAACCCCGAAAAGCAATCTTCCACAATGAAGCAACGCCGTAGTGAAGACCCATATAAAGAAGGCACTCTGACACTCATTATATTAACTTATTTTTCTAAAGAAAGATCACCTTTCTTTAAAATCCATGGGACATCACCTTCTTTGAAAGACTAAAAGGGACAAACCTCTCCTCTAATTTCTTGTCTTAGCCAATGTTTTTTTTTAGTTTTTGAAGAAATAAGATCTCTTCTAACAACCAATGTGTCACTTTCTTTCGATGATATGTGTTTTCCATAAATAAGATGAAACATTTTTAAATATATGCATGGGATTTAGTAAGTGGGCAATCTTAAGATGCTCCCAATATGGGAGCTCATAAAAGACATATTTCCTTTTCATCCCAATGGGTAATTTATCAACATAGGTGTCGAAGAATTTTGGATCATCGAACATAGGCTCCCCATTTAAATCAAACATTTCTACAAACTCCTTCTCCTTCTCTCTCTCATATGATCTAAGCCATTCACCTGGTTCCATTATTGTAGGCCCTTGGGTTCTCTCTGATTTACCATTGAAAATGGATGTTTCTCTTCTATAAGGGTGTTCTTTTGGGAGGAATACCCTGGAGCAGTCATACACTGACTTTCGTAGGTGGTCAGAGCACCTATCCTTCAGAGAAGGTCCATAACATTTACATCCATGATACCCTTTTATTATAAGACCTACGAAATTATTGTATATAGGCCGACACGTTAGCGACCATGAAGATATGAACAATTGAAGCGAATTAAATTAATATGTGAAACAACATTGTTACTAAACAAATTAATAAGAATGTAATTTACCAGAGAAAACTCCTAATCTGGGAAAATCATGTATGTTGTAAGCACATATGCCATACAACGTAAAGTTCCTCTCTATTGCCATGGGTCTTGATACATCGTACACGTGTATCCCTTCCCATAATTCCTTCAATTCATCTACCAATGGTTGTAATTAGACATCCATATTCTTCACTTGTCTTCTACTAGGGACTATGAGAGCCAACATATGATGTTCATTCTTCACAGATAACCATGGGGGGATATTGTTATTGATCACTACCTTAGGCCAAACATAATAGTTGGTGTTTTGGAGGGAATATGGGTTGACACCATCCATGGCTATGTTGAGTCATAGAATTCGTACTTCATCCTTGAATTTTTTAGGCTATGTATCCTCTATATGCTTCATGGCTATTGGATCTATTGAGATTCACATAACTCTTGAATCACTTTTGTGTGAGGCATGCCATCCTTGAAACATAGATAATTCTTTGCATGAAAGAGTATTTTAATCCTTGGGATTATAGGCATGTGCATCAATATATTATGATGAGGACCATGTGATTTAGCCATTTTTTTTTGCATTATGATACCTGTCATGTCCACATTTTAGATATATCTCTTTGTTTACATATTATCCTATATATAAAATATAATCATTCAGATATGCATGATATGATATGTGCTCAAGACCCAACATTTTCAACAACTACTTTGCCTCTTTGCAGCTACCTAGCAAGACATTATCACTGAGAAGAACCTTATCTTTGAATATCCCGTAGTTGGGGAATATAATTCTACAATGTCAATATTTAACATTCATATAATCGACCATTTTTAAATTTGATTGTGTGACAAAATATAAGTAACTTGATCAATTATGTAAGTCAATTACCTCAATATTGTTGAGAAACGTGCATTCAACATGCTAAAATTTTCTTTCACGTTGTACAACAACATCATTGTCCCCAACTGAGTAGAATTTGTATGGATATCCAAAATTAATCTTGACAACCATATAACCACAATCTGAATTTCAATATAGTTTTCAAACCATTTTTTAATAATAAGACATTTTTAAGTGGAAAGTATATACTATGAACTATTGTAATTCATATGAAAGCATTATATTGGATAATTTGAGATTGATATGCCATTTTATGTGAAATTAAAATTTCATATAGCTTTTAAACCAAACCGGTGCGCTTATCATAACAAAGCACACTAATGTGTTTAAAACATTAACAACATCAGGGTGTTCAAATAATACCCGCACAGGTTTCTGACATTCCAAAAAAAAAATGTTATTATATCAGTGCTCTTCTACGAAAACACAATGATGTGTTTAAAAAAAACAACATCACTATACACTTCTTTCCAATTAAAAAAATAAAAATAATGAATAAAAATAAAAATTAATCGCACCATTTTGGGATTTCGAAAAAAATAAAAAAATTGTATCATGTCAGTGTGTTGAATTTTTTTCTGCCCTAGCAATGTCGGTGCACTTTTTGTATAAACGCACTAGTGCGCTTAACTATTGAACACACCGATGTACAGAGAAATTGAAAAAAAACATGATTTTTTCTTTTCTTTTTTAAAATTAAAAAATGAGTAGAAATTGATTTTTCGAAATCTAATTTCATAGTCTTTAAATAGTAAAAAGTTATTCACCATTTCATTATTTTATCCAAAATTTTAAGTGCGTGATTTGCAAGAGAGACATACAAGGAGCACTATGCAACAACATAATACTTTGGAGCAACAATACTATTTAGAAGATTAGAAGTTGAAAGGTATAGTGATTCAGTCAAAAAACTGCATACTAAAATTTTTAAATTTTACTGTTTATTTTACTAATAATTTTTTTGACAATTTCTTTTATGGTTTAATTAAAAGAAAGATCATTTGCAAGAGAGACATACTGAGAGCACTGTGGAGCTACAAAATATTTTGGATCCACAAAAAGATCAAAATTTGAAAGATATGGTAATTCACTCAAAACCCTATATAGCAAAAATATTAAATTTTATTGTTAAACTATTTTAACAAATTTCTCTTAGAATTATTCACACAATTCAGAAAAAAATATTAAAAACGCTGTATAAGAAAAAAATTACTATAGATTTTACTAGTAAAATTTTTTACGATCTCCTTTCCCATTTAAATTTAATTAAAATTCAGACAAAAAACAAAAAATTCAATATTTACCTCAAACCCTTGCTTCTTCCTGCAAAATTTCACCTTAGGGTTTAACTTCCTCTGCCACTTCACAATTAGGGATTTTCAATTTAGGGATTTTATATTTAATGGGTTTGCGTATTTCCTATATATAGTGCATTTGACATGTAAAGTATAGGAATCAATTATTGAATTAGATCCAAACCCTATTGGTCATCTCCAATTTTTTTTGAAACGACTATATGTTCCTCGGTGCGCCCTCTAATATAACACACTCATGCGTCCTGTTTAATACAACACATTGACATATTAGAAAACTCTCTATTCTATCTAGTCTGTTAATCGTTTCTCCTTATGTAATATAACACACCGATGCACATTTTCCAAATAGCACTATTAAAATCATCGCGGTGCGTTTATCCTTACAAATCACACCATAATAAATTAAAATTATTTTAAAAATTTAATTTTCCATGACGGTGCAATTGAACCATCAAATGCTTGATGCATTTAATGTTCTAAACGCACCGGTTACTAGAGCATTTTTGACTGAAAATTATTTGATTTATTTGTAAAACACATTTAATGACTTCTATATTGAATGCTAAAGGTTGTATATTGATAAAAAAATGTCTCACAAGGTCTCAAGTAACAAAAATACCAATCGATACCGTGATAGCACATAATAAAACAGAGAAGAAAAGTTCTTTGTAAATTATTTACAAAATTAATATGTTTGAGCTATATATAAGTTTAACTAATATGTATTCTTTGGTGTATGTCATGCAAAGCCACAAAATGAATAAGGTCAATAAGATTATTTCTAATCTAAGTGCAGAAGAGCGTAAAATTCTGATACAAAAATTACAAAATGATGAATAAGGTGAATGAAAAAATACTCTTCAATATGAGGATTTTTTTTTGAATTTTCATTAATAATATACTTAAGAATATTAGATAACATGTTTCAAAAAATATATTAATTCATATATGTTTAATGTTCTAGAGGGAGCAACAACGATGGAAAATATCAACGTCCTTCTAAGAAAAAAAATTATAGAACATGTAAATGATGATAAATTGGGCCTTAGCTCATACAGAGTGGTGTTGGAGGTGAAAATAAGGGGGAATTTTTTTACAAAATATGAGGGATCTACTGGAATAAATATACATATGTGATTTCCACTTACAATACAAAAATCAATCCAATGATTCTAAGAACCAAATCATATCTAAACTACAGGAAGCATTTCCATAGCAATGGTAAATGAGACATGTCAGACTAGCAATAGCAAAAACATATAACAACAAAAAATCATCATTCAAAAGGTAATATTTCCAGTTGTATAAAATTATTTTCTAGAATTATATGTATATACTAATACAAACCATTAATTTATTAATATTGATTTTGTTATATTTAGTTTTCATATATCATTATCAAAATAGTTTTCTACTTTTTTTAGGAAGATTATAAAAAACCCAAATGACCAATGCGTTGATATGCAGAACATGCTAGTAGGAATGTCCAAAAAAGTGTATAAGGAGATGGTCAAAGAAATGGATGTAATTACATCACAAGAGGAGCCATCTAAACAACAACATGCTTCAAATGTATGTAATCATGATTGACTTTGTACATATAAGAAAATAATTTAGCATTAAATATTAATTTTCAAGTATTTTTATGCAAAAAAGAAAACAAGATGGAACTCATTTAGCAATAAAACAAGACGACAAGGAATAAAAAGTTGATTTCAAATTTTGTGAGTAATTGTTAATATTTCCTTATAACAATTCAAGGTTTCATTTTTTTATATTTTAAGTTGTTTTACAACAACCATCTTTGAATGTCTTCAAATATGTGCTAACATACAAAGAAGATCCATCGAAAGCACTGATTTACATTGGGTTAAATAAGGGTTGTGAGTATATGTTGGCATATCAAATATTAATTGTGTAATTTGTAAGTATCTATGTTGTTTTACTTCTTAGAGTTCATAATTAATAGAACAAAAAAATACTTTATCTTAAATCTATGATTTATAATGGGGTTTAAAACATGTAGGAAACATAGTATGGAACAGAAGACTTGTTGCGACGAGGCATGAGACTTGGTTTTGAAACTAGGTATACTATTTATGAGTCACTTCTTGCTATGGTACATTTCTATTCGATTTACATTGATGTATATTATTTATTTTCATTATTCTCACCAATGTAGATACACTCATTACACATAATTTTTATGTTTGCAGATGGAACTACAAGATCAAGAAGACGAAAAAAATCGACGCAATCAACAAAACATTACTCAAAATAACCCAAGTCATGGAAGTAGCTTGAGAAATGACAACAATTCCAGTGAAGAATGATGATCGATCTGGATATCAATTCAACATGTTGTATTTTTGGAAATAATTGTCTGTGAAAATCAGACATTTTATTTAATGTAATAGACATAATGTCCCAATTGAAAGACAAGGGGTTAATAATAACAATCCCATTTTTTATGACAAAGAGCCTCTTATCGATATATAATAAAATAAATTTTAATTTATTTTATTGTGTTATCTACTGTCGCTATGAAATGTTACACCACTGATTAAATATATGGATGATTAAATATTATAATTAAGAGATGTGAAATATGATAATATAAAAAATTAAACCAAACATAATATACAAATGCACCAATGAAATTTTAATTATATGAATATTGTTATAAGATATATGTCAAATTTTTGATAAATAACGAATTAAAAAAATTACAATAATTGCACTGTTAGAGGTCAATCTTTCCAAAAAAGAGAAAATCTCATTCAAAAAATGAGTTTGTCTATAACATAAAAAATCATCAGTGCCTTGTGATATATAAAAGCACTGTGACAACATATTTTTTCATGCCCAATGCCTTTTGAGAAAACGAGAGCACCAGTGTGTTTATCACTTCAAGCACTGGTCCTATTTGAGATTAACGCCCCGATGCATTGTAATTTTTAACACACCAGCACTTTCCTATAACTAATTCCCAAGTCCTACAAAATATTATTTCCATCCCTGTTCTTTATAAAATCTAACAACACTAGTCATTTTGTATAACTAACGACTAGGGCCTTTATAAAAAACACCGACACATCAATTATTTTTTGTGTTCCCTGGTGTCATTCCTTGGAAGAACGCCCTAAACATTTTTTTATTTCTTGGTACTGGTGCAATATATATTATGCACCACTGTTATTTGCATTCAATGCCTCAATCATTTTAGTTATGTATACCGCCTAGTGCTTTTATGTACGTAGCACACCAATGCTACTTGTTCCATTAAGCACACCGAAAAAAAACATCCGGTAGAACCGCCGACTGCCCATATTTTTTCATTTGTAATGAAGTTCCATTAAAACTTCCGCTATCCAAAACAAATGTTTTAGCAATTTTTTTTTTTATTTTTATTTTTATTTTTATTTTCCAATTTTATAACACTAAAAACCTCCATTATAAGATCTGCTAGAAGGTATTTTCCTTGTAGTTATGAACTATGGAAATCATGTGTTAGAGAGTCACTTCACCAACTTTAATCTACCACCTCCTCTTTTTTCTCACTTCAAAGTCACTTAAAGGATCAATAAAGGAAATTTATCTTAAGGTAAAAGGAATGTAATAGGAATCGTACTCCAAGATCTACTGTCCACCACCCCTCATAAAGCATGACTGTAGGTTATTAAATTCTGCTGAATGTTTTCTTTGTCCAACTATATGGCATGAGAGGAGATGATATATTGGTAATTATACTGAAGAAAAATGAGATACAAATTAAGAATCAATGGATATTTATTGATTAGTCATATATTTCAAAGTACAATGAAAAATGGTCACTAGAAGGAAGAAGGAGCCAGTTTGAGATGACATGTTCAATTCACTTGTTTGCTTAGATAAAAAATTTCATTAGTAAACTTCATACTAGTGATATTTGAATTTTTCTCCAGACGAGAAGAAAAGCAACAATATTTGGACCACCAAACTAGAAAACACTACATGTGTTCATGAAGTCTTCAATTTTAGAGATATAGTTTATATATGTGCATGACATTTTGATCCAAATACTAGAACTATCAAGTTTGGAGTGAAGAAGGAACTAGTCCCTTTGAATCCAAAAGCATTTAGAAAACTTCTCAAGCTACTAGAACTCAAAAATTTACTCAAGTTATCTAAAGTTGATACCTTCTTGGATTCTCAAGTCAGAAAAATGAACATCATCTAGGAGTTCATGCTGCCTTTTGTACATGTTCCTTTTGATATTTATTTTCTTGATATTGTAATATTTTTCGATCCCTATAGAGATTTTTCTTATCTATTTTCCTAAATAATAGGGTGGGAAACTATAATTTTCCCTAAGTATGTTGTCTATGAATTACATTATTCCTTCAAAATAGATGTCCTTTTCAATTTGGAAGCCCGTATTTCTAGTGAAATATCCTTCCATCTATCGAATTTATCCTAGATAGAATTTTTTCATGACAACCTACTCATTCGTAGCCCTATTCTCATTTCATACATTCCATGGCCAAGCCTATAAAAATAATTTTGATCTAGACATAAAATTAATATAGTTGTGGTACCAAGTGTTATGGAAACATTAGCCCACTTTAATTTTTTGTCAAGTACAAGGCTCCTTTGTTAGAGAAGTTAACCATGTGGTGACTGGGTTAAATGAATCACAGGCATTCCTTTGGGGAAAGGGGATACACGAGGAGAGGGAAGAAAACACCCTGGTTCAAATCTACTGATTCCACGAGAAACCCTTGTTTCTTTCAAAGTTAGTAATGGATAATTACTTCATTACTGAAGTATGCAAGCAATATCATACATGGTTAATTTTGTTTGAGACAAAGAAAAATAAACAATTTATTTCCTTACCTTTTACTACAAGAGAAACAAATATAAGAAATGTGGCCCACCCAACTGACTTTTTTGAATCATTTAAGTCATTTCAATTTAACTGAAGCTAAATCCATTCAAATATTTGACCCAAATGGTATTTTTTCAAGGCACCTAGTTGTAGTTAGATATGGAAATTCATTGACAATATTTGCTAAGGAAAGAAAAGAAAGTCACACCAATCCATCAAGAGAAAAGGAAATGCCTACCCTTGTTGCAGAAGTTATCGAAGAAACCAACATTAATTTGGGAGCACTGAACAGATAAAGAGGTAAAAAGCATATAATTGCCCCTCTAGCTTCAACACCTCAGTCTCACTTCTTCAAGTCATAGAAGGAAGGACTCTAATGTGATTGGAAGAACAAGTAATGGTAGAACGTCATGTGGAGGAGATGGAAATGAGCCATTTCCCATGTGATCCTATAAAGATCACACATTTCTGATTCATTGAAGAGTAAAAATTCTAAGGAGGCTCAAACTATAGAAGAACCAAATGACATGAAATTTGATAGCACCATGCTACCTGACTAGGTTTCAACTTGCATAACTGAAATCCAATGAATGATTAAAGAAATTGCAGAGGAATTGATCACCTTTGATGACCATTCACTAACCATGTAAGATGCACACTATGATAAGACCAATAAAATGTTGTTGGTGGAAAAGGTAAAAGTTCAAAATAAAAGGATTAATAGTCAGTCAAGAACAAAAAAAGGACATTTCTGAACTAGGACCTAATGGACTCCTAAAGATCCACCAAATTAGTGGTGAATTTCTAGCACATTCTGTTATAGAATAGGAGGCATAGAACTTGAGATTGATGAAGATAATAAATGATATTGAATAAGTTCTTAATCTAATTCCTCTTTTCATGACCCCTTTGGCCATATATGCACCTGAGGAAATGGTAGCTACACTGAACACACCCCATTGGGTACAAAAAGTAGCATGCCTTCTAACTAGACTTCCATTCTACATTATAACTAATATCAATAAAATAATAGAAATTATTGAAGAATTATGGGAAATTTCCCTACACTTAAAGAAATTTGACACAAATAATTTGTTCATTTGTTGAGTATCTTAAAAAGGATATTGAAAATGATCGATGGATTATCGATAATGAATTATCAACTTTTTTACATAAAATTGGTTCACTCAGTGAATTTCAAAGAACATACAAAAATATCTCATGGCCTAAGAGACTTAAGTAAATCAAAGTTTGTTGGTCTTCCATAATCAAAATGTTAGAAGAGGCTATTGCTAATGTTCAATTATTGATTATAAAAGGAATAGTGCCTTTCTTAAGGCCATTAAATTTGTCAAGGACCTCTAGAGCCCATGAATAATTAGAGAATATATGCTCATATCCAAAGATATATTAAAGGAATAGCTAGAGGCTATCAAGGCATCATTGGGTTTTGAATTCAATAACTTGAAATATTTCCTTGAAGCTAAAATTAAAAAATGGTTAATACATTTGTCAATCATAATGAATACTAATTAGATACACATGCACATCTACAAGTGGATTCCTAAGATATCAAGGAGGAAATATATTATTTACATATCAAACAAGATATAACGATTCCTCTAATGAAATAATACATTGAAGAATGGATGAGGAAATCACTACAAGAAATTGTTAATCCTCAATAATTGTTAATTAGTTAGATTAAAGACATCCTTTCCACCATATATACAAGCATATTCTTCAACATCAAGAGAGGTCCTTCCACATCATTTTTATGAGTATTCAAATCCTTTGAAGCAATTCCCCTCTTTCATCCCAATCTTTGGTCATCCAACTTTCTTGATTGTTTTATGTCATTTAAGTCGATCCTTAACTATAATTCTTTCTCTCTTCCAGCTACCCAAATGTTTACTGGTCCACAGAAGCCCAATCCCAGTCTACCCATGGGATGAATGCATTTACTTTTACGATTTTAAGTATCAATATTTTGAAGAGTTATTTAGTCACTTGACGTTTCCAAAACTTTGAATTTGTAAAACTATTTTTTGATTCTCCCAGAGAGCTTCCTTTTGGGAAAATGATTCATTTGTGATTCTGATACTTATTTTGAAGCAATATGAATCTTGTGGATGTTTTCCTATGCCCTTTATGAATTCGATGAATGAAATTATTCTATAGCTCTATTAATATGATGACCATTATGTATTTATCTTTTTCTATTGTCTTGGTTCAATGATTCTTAATCCATATTGATGAATGGAATGAACACGCTCAATTGAAATTTGTAAATTTATTTTTGTTATGTGTTATTTCGACCACGCCTAATCCACTCACAAGTGCATGATATTAATGTTATATTAGTTATTACATTGTGTTGAAATATAAGTGTGTATTGAAAGAGGAGTACCACATTAAAACTATAGGTGGACTTGTACCTAATCCATAGGAGGTTGAATGTTTTCTTTGTGAGATACAAGATCAATATTTTTAGTGACCATATTGGGGATTAGATAATCCAATATTAATTTCCTTGTAATGACTCGCCAAAACCAAATTCCACCTCATATTTTAATTTTATTGAATGAATAAAGAAGTATCTTGCATCAATTATATGACATTGTCTTACAAATTGCCGAGACAAGAGAAGAGTTGGAAGGATATTGAAATGTTTTAGCTCAACAAGAAGAACTAGCACCATGAAATCCAGATAGGCGACTCCAAAAAATTAAACTTTAAGCTGGAGAAATCTGGGACCTTTCAAGACCCAATAATAAGAAACCAAAATAAGAAAATCATAGAGGAGGTTGATACTTCCTCGAATAAAGGAGATTTTATTTTATCTCACCCTAATGAAGATGAAATGGAAGAAACAAGAGAAGGAAAAAGAGAAGACCAAAGAGAAGACATAAGAGAACGACTAAAAGGATGAAATAAGAGGAGAAGACTCAGAGTAAATCCACTCACATTGCAAGGGGAAGAACACCCCCTTCCTACATTATCTACTGGCTTTTTACATGTATTTAATGGAGATGGTGTCATGAATTGTGATAAACACATGGAACAATTTTCGGTGATTTGTCATATCCATGAATTGTGCATGAAGATGTTATGGTAAGAGTGTTTATTTAGACTTTAGTTGGACCCACTTATGATTGGTACTTATCCTTACCTTCTAGTTCCATTACGACTTGCAATGATATAGAAAATGCATTCATCGATGGCATGTTGAACTTATAGGACACCATACATTACTTAATTAGTTCACGCAAATACAACTTCAAAGAGATGAAAACATTTGAGACTTTAACCTTGGATTTTTCAAAACCATACAACAAATGTCCCAAGAATCTCGTACTAATGAGGTTGCAATTTTTGGAAACTATATAAATGTCATGCCTTCTAATTTCAAATATGTCGTAAAAGTTTCCCATATAGAAACTTTGAATGGATCTATGAGAAAATCTTAGGAAATGGAAGAAGATATGTTATAGAGCAATGTTGACCATGAAATTATTTTATGAAAGGCTTAGAGGGAGATGCCTTCCCTCAAGATTTTAGAAGAAAAGGGGCCACTTATAGTTCAGAACACCTAAGAAACCATGGTTGGGGGAGCAATTTTCACGAAGTTCCTCCAAATATAAGAAATATTTCAACACTTGAAGAAGCGTCCAACTCAAATGTTAATTATACTATTGAACAATTAAATAGAATGATGAAGAAAATGGAAAAAAAAATACTTATACTCAGACAAGTCAATTAACTTAAACCACAAAAACAAAAACAAAATGTCAAATCATCTAATTATGGTTCAAGGAATCAAAATGTATGTAATATACCATAAGCACAAAATATCATAATCCTATTCATCTTATCATAGATGATTAATAATTTGAAGAAATAGATCCTCCTTAGGCACTTAATGATCCGGATTTAAATAGGAACGCAATAGATTACAGAGATAACCATAAATACAGAGATGCGATAACCATAAATAAAGAGATGCAGTGGAAATAACACTTCATTTCATTAACGGAAAATACCGAAATATGCTTACAACCAGAATTGGAAATAAACCAGCTAGGACGATGGTAGCTTATCTCTGAGAAGAGATGTGCGGCTACATGTCTCTGAACTGTTCGAAACTTGTGTTACAATGAGGCTCGAAGGCCTATTTATTATTGAGAAACAATGGAAAACCCTTCACATTCCAAAACCGACCCTTAGAAGATGAAACGCCAAATTGTAGGCCCCGTTTTGGGTAAATTGGTACATCAATTTCCCGGGGTCGTAACTTTGGCATACGATCTCCGTTTGACACACATGATAGCTCGTTAGAAAGATCTATCCGAGAACTACCACTTTGGGAAGGGAAACATCGGTCCATGGACCCATGTTGCCCCAAAATTTCCCAAAAAACGTCGTTTAGGGCCTCAAAATGGCTCCGGAAGTTCAGGACCCGAAAAAACTGCTAAAAATAGTAATTGTGCTACAATTTAGGAAACTGAAAAGGCTGAAAGAGACAATTGTGGGGGTCCAAATGGGATAGATGGGTGGCCACCAACATCCACCTGGATCATGGAAGGATCAAATGGAAGCGGTGCTTGGTGATAATGGTGTGTCAGAATATGTTAAAACATGAAATTGCAAAACCCTAATAGTCTGATCCACAACAATTAGCCCAATGGTAGAAGGATGTTGCAAAGTCCAAGAGAATTCTTCTGGAAGGCGTGAGAGACCATGTGGTCTCAAATATCCATGGAAAAGAGACACAAATTTCTATGTGGAAGACATTGACTGAGCTATTTGAAAATAGCAGTGACCATAGAAAATTTCCCCTAAAAGACAAACTTCGAAACATTAGGATGCATAAGAATGATAATATTCCACAATATCTCTCCAAGTTTACACAAGTTCGAGATGAGCTTGGAGGGGTTTGGGTGAATGTTGCAAAAGATGACTTGGTGAGCCTAACTCTTCTAGGCCTTCCAAAATCCTGGCACAGCTACCAAGAATCTATGGATGGAAAGGAAAAATTACCAAATTGGGAAAGATTTTGGTTTGATTTGGTTCAATAAGAGTTCAAGAGAAATAGAAAAGGTGGAACTTCATCCAAAGGTGAGGATGAAAAGAATTTTTCCTTGGTTGGAAAGGGAGATAAGGGCAAAGCAAAGAAGACCTAAAGAAAACATGAATCCAGCCAAAATAATGAGAAGAAGAAAGACTTGAGAAAGATAAAATGCTTCCACTACCAGGAATATGAGTATTATGCAACAAAATTTTTGCACAAGAATTCTACCAAGAAGCCTTCAGGAGGAGCAAGAGATGAAGCATTGGCTTCACAACACAAATTATACTTCACGTTAATATCATGCATGGCCAATATTGTTATGGGGAGTGTGTGGTACCTTGATTTCGGTGCCTCGTTCCATATGATAGGGTGCAAGGAGTTTTTCAGTAGCCTAGAGGAGAAGGATGTCCATATGCATATTGAAATGGGGGATGATGGGAGGTACAATGCTATAGGAATTGGTATTGTCACCTTTGAGAGGGAGAAATCCTCCCCTCTTTGCCTCAAAGATGTTATGTTTTTACTTGGGATGAAGAAAAACATGATCTCTATAGCATTATTGGAGGATAGAGGCTATGCTATTATTTTCAGTAAAGGGAAATCCTTTCTGAGACACAAAGCTATCAGGAAATTGAAGCAGATTGGAATTTGAGTGAAGAACCAATACAAACTTGAGGTGGGAGATTGCACTACATTGAGCAGTAAGGTTGGAAAATTGTGGAGTCAAGATGTTGGAGGACTCTGGCGTAGGAGATTGGGTCATCTACACCATGGTGCCTTAAAAATCATGTAGCAAATTACCACTAGTATCCCTAAAGGTTTCCTTGACTAGAAGGATGTTTGCAAGGGTTACACATTAGGGAAATATGTCAAATCCACTTTCCATGGCCAAGATAGCAAATCAAATGCAATTTTGGTGTGAGTCCACTCTGATGTTTGTGGACCCTTTTCTACAACCTCCACGGTAAAACATAAGTACTATGTAATTTTTATTGATGATTTCTCTAGAAAATTTTGGATCTTCTTCATGCAGAATAAGGGTGAAGTTTTCTCAAAATTTTTTGAATTCAAAGCATTGGTTGAGAAGGAGACTGGGAAGAAGGTAAGGGCTCTCAGGAGTGAAAATGGAGGTGAATTTGTTTCACATGTCTTCAAGGATTTTTGTGCCAAAGAAGGTATTCGAAGATAACTGATAGCACTCCATAACCCACAACAATCTACTTGCAGAACTGGAGTCCTCATAGAATACTTGGCATGATCACAACAGAGGAAGCTTGCTTTAGGAGAAAGTTTGATGTGTCTCATTTCAGAATTTTTGGAGCTTCATTTTATTTCCATTCCCCAAGGCTTTGAGGAATAAACTTGAGCCCTTAGTAGAGTTAGGAGTTTTTGTAGGATACATCAAAACTCCACATAATTACTGGGTGTATCTACCTTCACTGAGGATCACAGTCGTGAGGAGAGATACCAAGTTTGATGAGGAGAAGGCTATGAGATGATCATTGGAACAAGAGATGTGCATCCCACTGGATAAGGAGCTTCTAACTCTAAAGGAGGAGCCTAAGGATGAGCTTCAAGAGGTTATGGAGTAGCCACATGCAGTGGAGCAGATAGGAGGCAAAGTGGAGGCATGTACTCAACCAAAATATTCTAGAGAGGGGAGAAAGAAAACCAAAGAAGTTGATATATTATTACAGAATGCTAAGGAGAAAGTGGGATCCCCTACATCACAGCGCATGAAAAGGAGGTTATTGGATAGGTACACTGGTTACATGGCTCTCATAACAAAGCTCATTGAGGCAAAGCCTTCTTCATTTGAGGAAGCAGTTTATCAACCTATTTGGGTTGATGCCATGCTGGAATAATATGGATCCATCAAGAAGAACAATGTATGGGAGGTGGTGTCAAGACCAGGAGGGAAATCAATGGTTGGTTCCAGATGTATCTACAAAGTGAAGCATGCAATTTATGGGAGCATCGAGCAGTACAAGGCTAGATTTGTGGACAAATGATTCTCTTAAGTAGAGGGAGTGGACTGTGAGGAAACTTTTGCACCAGTTGCAATATATTTCTCAGTTATATTCATTCTAACATTGGTTACGCAGATGGGGTGGAAAATCCACCAGATTGATGTGAAGATCATCTTTCTCAATGGTGTTGTTGGTGAGGAAATTTACATAGAGCAGCCAAAAGGATTTGAAACATATGATCAGGAGTCACATGTGTGTAAACTCAAGAGAACATTGCATAGTCTCAAAAATGCACCCCCAGCATGGTACACTCAAATCGACAATTATTGTTTAGTCAATTTAGTGTTCTAAATTGCTTGCATAAATTATCAACCAAAGATTGTAAACTGATGAAGTGTGGTGTACTATATGTGCTTAGTTAACCTTTTCTTACTTCGTTGTTTTGTATTTTATGTTGTTTTGGGGGGTTTTTCCTTCTTTGATGTCTAATAATGTTCAACCTAAAACTATGAGAAGATTTAGATGGATCTAAAGAAATGTTCCTAAGTTAATCTAATTCTCTAAACCAAAAACTATTGGCTAGTTAGAACCTAATTTGGAAAACAAAGCATCTATCTCATCTTATCATTAGTCCTAATCCATGGATCTAATTCTTAAAACCAAAAATGAAATTTCATTGTTTGTTTGAAGTAAAGCCATAAAATCAAATCAATTAAAGTACTTCTAGTTACTTTAACATTCAATTATGAAGTATGATCTTCTTGAGATGGAAAATAAGCAATTGTTTGTACTTTAACGTCCTAAAAAAATAAGCAGAGTGTGCAACTAAGTGAGAATATGAAAGCAAAAAGGTGAAAGCATGTAAAAATAATTGTAGAAAAATAATGAAATTTCGATTCTCTCCAACATTCAAATATGAAGCATTACCCTCTTGAAGTGTTGTGTAAGAAGTCAATTATGTCGTAGTTCCTAAGTTCCTAGGAAGCTAATAACAATGTACTAAGTAATTTCAATCATTGTATGAATTAGACATTTAACCATTTAGTTTAGGATCATCATCATCTTGAAATGGCTTTTTAAAACATCCATTAACACAGTTAATTGACAATTCTGTTCTAAGAAAATGAATGACAAAACAGTAAAAAAACTAAGCAATTGTGTATTCTTATCACTTAAATCTTAATTCAGTTTGGAAACAGATTTGTTTTTATCCATGAAATATCTTATAAGAACAAGGCTACACAGTTGTGACTTATCATTATGCTATTGATCAAATACTGGAATGAAATATTTTCCTAATTGGAAAACAGACTTGTTGAAAACAGAGTAATGGAAATTGAACTAAAAACAACAAATGAAAAACCTCCTCCAGTGCAGGGGCCCTTTGCAACTGATTTGGCTAGACTGCTAGCTATTTAAGGATGCTCTTAAATAATCATTCGCAACACAAACTTGATATTATGATAAAATGAAGTTTGAATACAAAGTATCAGCAAAAAGCCTGAATTTAACACTTAATTTCTGAATTGTTTCTCGGTTCTATGTAACTAATATTTAAAGGAAAATAACATAACTGTTTGTGAAATAAACTTGCTACAGGTGGTTAATTTGAATTAGATTTGCAATAAGACTATTGGACTCTTGATTTCCTACGAAAGAGAAAATCAAGAGTCCTACTGCTTCCAGATAACGTATTTTGACTCCATATTTGACCATGATCTTAGGCTCACTTTTCTATTGATCTAGACCGAGTGAATAGGATAGAATCCATGTGGAGATGATTCTAGAAATGCCCATGTGGCCCAATTCTTCATTTTACACCTGGAACCTACCAAACCATGAGACTAGCTACGGAATCCACAGTTAGCTGTAGAATAGGCTGTGTTCTATAGCTAAATTGAAAAAATCTATTCAAATAGCAAGAACATGAAAATATAATATGGCAATCATTTTAATGATTTCCTTAAGACAAAACTTAGCATTTATCATTGATTGGGGTCTATAATATTATGAGAAAGTGAGGGGAAAAGATGAGAAAAACTGTCAAGGAGAGGGTAATTCTGAGGTTCAACAGTTATCTTAGTGGATTGGGCTTCACCAAAAGTGAAGCAGATGCAAAACTCTACCACATTATGGTAGATTTTAAGTTTTTTATTCTTGTTTTATATGTTGATTATTTAATATTGATAGTTGCAAAGAGGATATTGCAAGGGAATTTGAGATGAAAGACATGGGCTTAATGCATTACTTCCTCGAGCTGGAAGTATGGCAAGGTGATGGTGAATTTTTTGTCTCAGGGGAAGTATGCCTCTAAAATACTTCAAAGATATCACTTGGAGAATTGCAAGCCTATGGACACACCTGTGGCTACAAACTAAAGGAAAGAGAATGTCACTTCAGGTGAAGAGGTTGATGTTACCATGTACAGGCACCTTGTGGGGTCTTTGATGTATTTAATGAACATAAGACCCGACATGTGCTATGTAGTAAACTAGCTTAGTCAATTTATGGTGAGACCTACCAAGTTGTATTGGAAGGAACCAAATCATGTGTTACGGTATTCAAAGGAACTACTAAATATGGATTACGGTACAGGAGGATAGAGGGAGTGAATCTTCAAGGCTTCACTGATGTGGATTGGGCAGGGATTCCTTCAGATAGGAAAATTACTTCAAGTGCTATCTTTAGTGTCAGATTCGCAATTATTTATTGGTACAGCAAGAAGCAGAGGTCTTTGATTCTCATCTCAGGAGAGGTGTAATACATGGTTGCTAGTCAAGCAGCATGTGAGGCCATATGGCTGAGAAAAATAATTGTGGGGTTTTTTAGCCAAGAGATGGATCCAACAATGATATATCTGATAATTAGAATTGCATCAAGCTCTCTCAGAATTGGGTATTTCAAGACAGGTCCAAGCACATTAATATCTAGTATCATCATTTATAAGACTATGTCTAGAGGAGAATTATGTTTCTACATTACATTCCAACCAAGGACAAAGATGTTAACATCTTGACAAAGGCCCTTGTCAAGAGGTAAATTCGAATTCCACAGGTGCAAGATACGGGTGGTGAAAAATCCATTTGTTGCTAAGAGGCAGTGTTAAAAAATGTAGCAAGAAAGGCTCAATTTGACTTTAAACAATGTAAACTATGAAACGGAAATAAAAGTCCTAATTCAATACGTTACGCCTAAACACTATTGCCACTTCCTTATCTTCTTGGACTTACTTCTTTGGCTTGGCTTCCTTAGCTTGGCCTTGCCCTTGGGCGCAATAAAGGACTAGGTTGTAAACTCAAAATAACAACTCTAGCCAAAAAACCCAAAAAAAACATGAAAAATAGCCTGAAATGAAAAATATTGTTGTTGGAATAACATATTTTTTCAGGGTAAATTTTCAACATTTTTTAAAAATGGCAGTAAAAGCCAATAAAAACCAAATTTTTTTGTGCAAAAAACATCCTGAAAACAACTAGTGTTGGCGTTGTAATGTCTTTTTTTTCGAGGTAAATTTTCATCATTTTTTAGCAATGGCGTTAATGATAAAATATCATGACTCTGAAAAACTTAAAATTCCAATGATTTTTAGGCATGACATTAAGAATAAAACATCACATCTCTGAAAAGCCTTAACATTCCAACAATTTTCAGCCATGGTGTTAAATATAAAATATCATGACTCAGAAAACTCTTAAAATTTTGACAATTTTTCAACCATGGAATTAAAACCGAAGATCATGACTATAGAAAACCTTAAGTTTTCAACACATTTCAAACATGGCATTCTGAAAAAAATTATGACTATTTTTTTTTTTTAAATGAATACCTGAATGAAAGAGTCATTATACCAAGAGTAATTGTTTTTTCAAATGCTAAAAGTATAACAACTTTAAAATCTTAGCCTAAGACAACATGACACCATGAAACAAAAAACTAAAAATCAACCATCATATTGACACGTAGTGTAGGCGAACTTACTCATTGTAATGAAAGCCTAAATACCAACCATGAAATTGACATATTGTGGGGTCAGACTTGAACCATTAAAGCAAAAACTTTAAAATCAACTATCAAATTGACACATAATGGTATCGGGTTGCTAGTTGAGGATCGATACAGACCCTGCAAGAAAAAATAAAATAAAACAAATAATATATAATATAAAATTAAAAATGAAAAATACAAAAGAAAATAAAAAATTAAACATTGAAAAATTAAAACACAAAAAATTAAAAATAATAAGAAGTAAATAAAAATATATATTAATAAAAAAACTGGAAACTAAAATTAAATATATGATAATAAAATAAAAACTAAAACAAACAATCCATCTAGGGTAGTTCAATTGGCAATGGTCGTGGAAATGAAGTCTCATCGAACCAGAAATCTTGGGTTCAAATCTTGTGTTATCCTCCTCAATCGGATTGAGAAGTTGGGCATGATGAAGATGTAGTTCTACCAAGCTTACAAAAAACAAAAACAAAAAACTAAACAAACAAAAGAAAATTAAAAAATAATACAAGTAAATAAAAATACAATATTAGGAATATACAAAGTTAAAAAGCATGGCAACAAAAAAAACAACATAACAAAAAAATAGAAAATATATTTAATAAAAATACAAGAAAATATTTACAACGATATTAATTTAAATAACAAAAATGATATTAAATATATGAAAAAAAAACAAAAAAAAAACCATAGTTTAATAATAATAAATAAATAACAAAATCATCAAAAGTAATAAAACATAAAAAAAACAAAACAAAAACAAATGGAAAAAGAAAAATTAAAATTAAAATCCCTTGGATTTTATTTTATCTTTTAATTGTTTTTTAAATGTATTTTTTGTTAAAATTTTTATTTGAATATTTATTTTAAGTTTTTTATTGTTTTATTTAATTTTTTATGCTTTTTTTTGTTTTCCGATTTAATATTTAAACATATCTTTTCTTTCTTTTTTTAACCTTTGTCTTTTGGTTAATTTTTTTTTTGTCCCTAATAGTTTCTTTTTGAAATATTTTTCTTGTATTTTTATTTTAATATATTTTAAAATATATTTTTTGAAAATTTTTATCATTTATATTATTAGTTTTTTCCTTTTTTATATATTTTTATTTTATTTTGTTTTTGCTTGTTTTTTTATTTTGTTTAATGTTTAATACTATTATTTTATTTACTTTTTGTGTTGTTTTCTTTTAGTTTTGTTTTTTTTTTTAATGTTTTTAATTTTTTTGTCTGAGAGACAACTTGAAAAATGATTAAATAATCAACATTTAAAACAAATTGTGCATACTTAGGACATAAGAAAATTTAAAGTGTCAAAAATATGCTTTAAAAAATGTTGATGCTTTTTAAAATCCACATGAAAATTACCAAAATTTTAAAAAATATATCCACTTAATACAATAGAAAATTAAAAGTGTCAAAAATAAGCCCTCTAAAAAAAGGGATCGATGCCTCATCAACATTTTTCAAAATCAGCATGAAAATCATTAACATTTTAAAAAAATGTTCATACTTGATATGTAAGAAAATTTGAAGTGTCAAAAATATGCTAAAAAAATGTGTATTTTGAATCAACACTTTTCAAAATCGGATGATTTTTTGCTACCTAAAAAAAATGGGTACTCAGTACAGTTCTCATTTCAAAGTTTACATTGTCTTTAGCCTTAGTCAAATTGAGTAAATTGAATTTCCACATCAGCAGGACAACTTGGAGGCAGTTAACTAGTGTGACATGGCTCTTGTCACTTAGTTAACTCAGTAAATTCGAGTTAGAGGGCTTGGAGTTTAGTTATGCATGTGTGATTGCTATATTTTAGCAATCTAGTTCAGTCATTTTCAGTTGCATTTAGTTAACTAACCTTTAACTATTGATATAATTAGTTGAAGATCAGTTGTTTAGTAGGATAGTAGTCTAACTCAAAGATCGATCAGTTAACTAATCAATCAAGCCAAAATAGTTAATGCATGCAAGGACTTTGAATTCCTCAACTGAAGTGGAGATGACAAGGCAATGTAACATGAGTTATCTACTAGTTTGACTCTACAGGGGTTGCATGAGTTAGGAGATTAATCCTTGGGAATTACGCAAACAATAGGAGGAAAATCCTATATTTTAGGAGCTAATTTCCCTAGGAACTTTGCAAGGAAATAGAAAGCAGGAGGAGCAAATAATTGGCTAATTGTTGGCCAAAGTTTGTCATTGAACCGAGATAATAGTTATTCTTTTGCAGGTTGTGCTCAGAGCTGGAGCAAGCGATTGTAATAGTTTCTCTATTCAATTGATTCATGCAAAGAGGATTAAGGGGTTTCTCTAAGTTGATTTCCCCTAGAAATTATTGTGTACTTGTGATTTTTCTTGTTGCATGTTTATGCATGTTGTTCTAGATTGTGATTTCCATTCCACGAATCAGTAGAGTAGAATTGTGTCTCTTGTTTTTTTCATTTGAAATCATGAGCAGTTGCAATCTCTATCAAATTTCTACAAGAGATATGGAGAGAGGGAGAGGGAGAGACGATAGGAGAGAATAGAGAGAGAAGGAGAGGAGAGAGGGAGGGAGAGAAGGGGAAGAGAGAGAGAGAGATGGAGTTGGAGGGGGGGAGAGAGGGAGGGAAGAAGAAAGGAATAGAAAGAGAAAGGTGGAGAGAGAGAGAGAGAGTGATAAGAGAGATAAGATGGAGAGAGAGTGAGGGAGAGAGGGAGTGACAAGGAAGAGATAAAGAGAGAGTGAGGGAGAGAGGAGAGAAAGAGAGACGAGAGAGAGAGGGAGAGAAGGGGAAGAGAGGGTGATAGAGAAGGGGAAGAGAGAGAGGGAGAGGAAGAGGGAGGGAGAGATAGATAGATAGATATGGAGAGAGAGATTGTATGTTTGGAGGGTGAGATAGAGATACAAAGAAGGAGAGACAAAAGGATATATAGATATAGATGGGGGGGAGATGGAAGAAGAGTGAGACAAAGAGAGGGAGGGAGGGAGGGAGAGACAGATAGAATATGGTGGGAGGGAGAGAGAGAGAGAGAGAGCATATATTTTGGGGGGTGATATAGAGAGACAAACAAGGAGATCCGGAGGGAGATATATATATAGATGGAAAGGAGAGAGAGGGAAGAATAGATAGACAAAGAGAGGGAGGGGGAGGTAGAGATAGAGAGGGAGTGGGGGGAGAGAAGGAGAGAGGGATGGAGATATACATAGACATGGAGGGTGGAGAGAGAGGAAATAAGAAAGATACACACAAATAAAAACACAGATATTATATAGTGTTATATAATATTAAACAATATTAAGCATAGAGAGAGAGGAAGTAAGGCTTTTACAAAAGGTGAAAGAAGTTGGATTTATAAAACCTTCAATATTTTGGTTTTTCATATAAATAGATGCATTGGTTTCATTGTATTTATTGGTTCCTAATCATATTTGACTGATTCCACTGGATGCATTGATTTTAGTGTAGTTGTTGATTTCTAATCCTATTTGATTGCTTGCATATAAAATGTAAAATGTAACATAATGAAAAATGTAAAATGTAATGTAATGTAATATAAAATGTAAAATAAAAAAGTTATAATGTATGGGGAGATAGAGAGAGAGAGAGAGAGAGAGTGTGTGTGTGTGTGTATTTTTGGGGGGTAATATAGAGAGATAAAGAATAGAAGGAAGAGGGAGACAGAGATATATATGGTGGGGGGGAGAGACAGAGAGAGGGAGGAGGGAGAGATAGATAGATATGGAGAGGAAGTGTGTGTGTTTGAGGGGATGAAATAGAAACGAATAAGAATATATATATATTATATATATAATAGAGAGAGAGAGAGAGGGGGGGGTGGGGGGGGGGGGGGGGGGGGGGGGGGGGGGGGGGGCGGGGGAAGAGAGGGAAGAAGAAAGATACAACGAAAATAAATAAAATTATATAGTATTATATAATATTGAACATTATTAACCATAGAAGAAGAGGAAGTAAAGATTTTATAAAGGGTAAAATAAGTTGGATTTAGAAAGCCATCAATATTTTGGTTTTTCACTAAAATAGATAAACTGATTTGAGCGTAGATATTGATTCCTAATTATATTTGATTTATTACACTAGATGCATTGATTCCAATGTCGTTGTTGATTTCTAATCCTATTTGATTGCTTGCACTAGATGCATTGACTTCAATGTAGTTGTTGATTTCCAATCCTATTTGATTTATTGCACTAGATGCATTGATTTAAGTGTAGATGTTGATTTTTAATCTTATTTGATTGCTTGCACTAGATGCATTGATTTCAGTGTAGATGTTGATTTTTAATTTGATGTAACTAGATCATGTATTATGTACATTAATTTCAAAGTAATTATATTCATAGTATGCATTGATTTCAGTGTAAGCACAAAAAAATAATTATTGACATGCATTGATTTCTATGTTATAGTAATTCAACCATAAATAAAATACTTGAATTTTCATCTTAAATAAATGTTCAATTACCTTAAATGTTTTCTTCTTGAAACTATAAATTATTTTTAATTTAATACATTATTATTATTTTGATTTTCCAACGTTCAACATTGTTAGTAACTTTACATTCAAACAAGGTAATAAAAAACAACTACCATTGAAACTTACTTGGGGTTTAACACTCCATAAGCCATGATGATTGACTTTGGAGAAAGATACTATTAATATTGGAGAGAAAAAGAGATAAGGTATGGCATTTATTGCAATAGCTCGAGTTAAATATTTGAATGGTCCATGATTTCGACCGCCATTTTCATATGACCGATATGAAAAAATAGCAAAACTAATAAGTGTGACAATAAGAACAGTAGAAGAAAATATTTTGAGATTGATCACAATGAATACTATCTATAATATGAAAATATTACTATTATTCACTTTTTCTATCATTCAACATTGTTACATTGTCACTCTGCATTCAAAAAATCTATTTCATCATTCAAGTTCTTAACAGCTTCTTTCATCTCAACTGAACAAGGTAACTGAGTAAATTGTAAAACGAAAATGACCATATTAATCTTAGACATATTTAGCATATTTAAAATGATTATTTAGAATATTTAAAATGATCAGAATAATTAGATGTTCAACAAATTTTGTGTGATTGTGCACGATTGAAACCAGCCTAGATCCATCTTAACCATGAATCTATGAAGCACCAAGAGGGATCAAATTTTTGAGTTGCAAACCTTTCCTCAATTTTGGCACATAAAAAAAGGTTTTAACCTCAAGACATTTGATCCCTCCCAGCGCTTGAAAGATCTGAGGTTAAGATGGATCTAGGATGGTTGTATTGTAATAAGAGCGATTAAAATTAGAATATACACAAATTTATATTATTTGGTTGAATTTCATATGAAACTAAACATAAAGTAGGATTCACATCCTATTTATAGTAAAAAATATTATGTCATATAGTCCTTAGGGAATGGAAACTTATATATTTCTCATGTAGAATATAAAGATATTTCTTAGCGTGTTACAACATCCACCCTTCCTTAGCATGTTGTAACTTCATGCTAGTTGTAACAGTGTATTAGTCAATAGAATATTTGTCATATGAGGTCAAACAACAAATCTCCTCATATGAGAAAATGAAAAAGGTGAATCGACACTCAAAAAATAATGAATGACTAAATCGCCACTTGTCATACAACTTATTAAGATTGCATGTACCTAATGTTACTATATATTGAAGAAAATAATGTTACAGGATGGAACCGCCTAATTCTCATGGTTTTCCATCAACTTCTTTGATTCATTTATATAGAAAACATAATGTATAAAAACCCCTACTCTTCTTGAGTTTATTAATCCGAATAAATCAAGATCATAATTAGAACTAGTATTTTATTATATTTCCAGCTTCCTGCAATATAAATTTCCTTTCCATTCATGTTCATTCAAGTGTGTTGAGTATTTATCCTTCTACTACTTTCATAAATCAATGCCTCATCTAAGGAGGTAGGGCCCTCTCCTTAGCAAAGTATTGTTTGTACTTTATAGAGTAGTTGTATTATCTCCTTATATATATATTATTTCCAACAATTATTTGATTTAATACTTAGTTGTAACTCTAATATTCCCTTTGTTGCAACTCTAATATTTACTTTGTTACAAGTTTGATCTTTCATATTGTTGTCATTATGCATTGTAGGTTTATTGCTACAACTTTGATATTTCATATTGTTGTAACTCTGCATCGTAGGTTTATAGCTATAATTGAGTCATTGACATTGTTATTAATTATGAACTAATCATTATCATGAGATTTATATGGAAATTCTTGACTTAGGTCATTGCTAAAACTCATGTTTTTGCAACTCTACACGAACACTAGAATGTAACTTTGGTATTACTCTATTTTCAATTTAGTTCAATATAATTACTTTGTTTACATCATCTAATTTATAGTTCTATTTCCTTTATGAACAATGTGCAGTTTGCTCATTTGTAATCTACTTTATTACATTTCATGTTCAATTGAATTTATGTTAGATAAAACTAATATCATCTTAATACTATAACAAATCACCTTAGATATTGTGTGATTTATCTCCTTTAAGTGTGATATTTCCTTTCCTACAAGTGTGCTCTTTACATTTGTACAAAGTGTGGATTGGATTGAAAATGTGGTGTGAATTTATCCTCGTGACTTGTGAAAGCATCTTGATATATTTCCCTATGACATGCACTTATAATACTACTACATATGCACATAAATTGCAAGACAGTTTGCAAGTTCCATATGAACCTCATATTGACAATTAAATGTACAATATGTTGGTTGTATTTATCAATAATTAGAAACATAATTGAAATGGCCATCATGTTTTGCTTCATTGTCGAGGAGTTTTCAATAGTACAATCAACTATCAATAATACAATCATTGTTTTATTGCATGACTCTTGTCTTTGATTTTTTGCTTTAACAGATAAGATTTATTTTTCAACATATTAATGCAATGAATTTCTCTTTCTACATAAGCTTACGTTATATAGAATGTCTCTTTAATTTTTCATAACTATAGTTATAGATTAGTAGGGCATGTTTATCAAAAGACCCTAGAAAACTAACAATGCAGGTCAATCTAAAGGGGAGAAAGGGCATATTCAACAAAACTACTTAACTCCCATAGCAAGCTCTCTTGCCAAAAAGAAACCTGAGATCTATAACCTTGAGCCCAAGGTTGCAAAAGCTTCATCCTCTTCATGATCAAAAACTTTGCTTTCTAAGGATCTAATCAAGGAGTAATTCCACTCTAAGGAACTAAAATTTTCAAATTCTCCTAAAGAATCTTCAAAGGAAGAAGACAAGCCTTGAGTAGAGATGGCTCATGAAGTCAAGGAAGAAGAAACCACCTTATAATTCCCTATCCTCGAGTCAAGTGAGGAGACCAAGATGAAAAAAATTCCTCACTCAACTCTACCAAATTTTCACAATCTTTCTAAGAAATATGTTAATACCTTCCATTTTGAATTTTATCTACTCTATTGAAGCTATTATTACATGCTATATGCTCAAAAGTTGACATTATTCCTTTCCACATTCAAGACGATAACACTATGTTGGTTCATGAGCCTCGATAAGGGTAGCATCCACATGTTGAACCAAATTTAGCAAATACTCTTAGAGAAATAACGAGAATACTATAAACATAAGAAAATAAGGTAAGAGGTCATTAGAATGACACAAAACAAAGAGGATATCCTTGAAGACTATGTGGAAAATTTTAACTACAACTTACATAGGGCAAGGTAGGAGAACTTGGTTCCAAACTTGCATTGAACTCCTCAACTTAATGGTAGGTGTATATTTCTCTCAATAGCTCTATAATCCCATCACTAAATTTTGTCGAACATATTCTAGGGGAAATTCAAAAGATAGAAGAGGATCTAGAGATATACCGATGAGAATTGGCAGGGATATTGGCAGTGGAGTGACAATAGTACAAATTGGGAACATGTTAGAATATTATAAAACCAATATAATTAGTTCTCTAATCTCACGGGTGGACACACCACAGATAAAGAAGAAGAGGGAAGAAATAAAATTAGCCCTGGCCATCTTCTCCCCAAAATATAGAAGAAAACACCAACTAAAGGAATGTCCCTTAGATCAAATTGAGGTCTATACTATATGCAACAAGGAATTTCACATACCCCTACTAAATTTATCCTAACCACACTTGCAAAAACTTGATTTCATCTCTCACACATTTTGTCAAATACTTTACATGTAAACATTTCTTCAAATATTTTGTATACAACTAATTAAGTAGTCATTTTCTTGTAGAAATTTTGTCAAAAAAATGTATGAAATCAAACAAGAAAAAATTCTCTAATTCAACTTGTATCATACTAACATAAATGTATTACTCAATCATGCAAATTTTGATTTTTGTATTTGATGTATTTTAATAAATACTTTGTATGCAAATTGTAACCAAACACCTTTAACACATTTCTTCAATTTTTTTGCATACAAATGCATAGATAAACTATAGCAGTACTATCACACAAAAATAACATTATATAACAATATTATCCCCATCCACAAAAACAACATTTTTGTTAGGGCATTTTATCAAATAATTTGCATGGAATGGATCATTAAACCATTTAGGCATTTATTAGAACAATTTGAATGCAAACTAATATTAAAATTTCCTCAAGGAATATCTCCTAAATTATAGTAGTCAAAGTTCTAAAAATTAAACCAAATTATTAGTTGGATTTCCCCTCATTATGGTCCAAGTTTTAGACTTTGGAACCTCCCAAATGAAAAGTTATAGCAGAAATCCAAACATGACCTATTTGACGCATAATTTTATAAGCATCTAGGAAGTTTGACTTCCTCTAATAATATCTCCTAAACTATTGTAACCTAGGATCTGAAATTTGGATCAAAAGATAAGTGGGATCTCCTCGCACTATGGAAAAAGTTCCAGCGTTTGTAACCTCCTAGAATAAACATTATAGCATAAATTCCAACATGATATGTTTGATGTATTATTTTAGGATCATCCTTTGATCATATATTCTAAAATATCATGATTTTAGAATCTCAAATTCCTTTGATCACATCTCCTAAAATATCATGAGATGAGATCTTAAAGTTCGACTAGATGATCTACAAGATTTATGCTCATTATTGTCCAAGTTTTAGCTTCTAGAACCTTACATAAGAAAATTTATATTAGAAAATATAATATGACCTATTTAAATATGAATTTAGGAATCCAAATATCCGTTGATCATATTTCTTAAAATTATGCCACCCGAAATCTGAAAATTGGACCAGAGGATCTGTAGGATTTCCCCTCACCATGTTCTATGTTTTAGCTTTTGGAACCTCCCAGAAGAAATGTTATAGCAGAAATTCCAAAATGGGTTGTTTAAATAATAATTTAGGAAGCTTATCTTCCTCAACCAGTGTTATTTCAAAATTCAATACATATAAAAAAGATTTAGACAAATAGTATAGCAGCTACAACCATGATAAATTTGTCGAAGGGTAAATGCATGTACATATAAACTAGCTCAAAAGAGCGACTAAATAATCATGCATAAGATATACTTATATTGAGTCAAATATTTTGTAATCTGGAACTAAAGAAGGGTGGGCCACTCTCTGCCTAACCATAAGCTCAGCTATGTTGCAATCTTTCTCATAGTTTGCCACCCCCATGCCATATATTGATGCCATGAGGGAAAAAATAAAATCTAGGATTTATCACACAATTTTCATACTATATTTAACATAAAAAGTGAAGGCCACTCTCCTCCACACATAAGAAAGAAGCTTAGTGTTTAGCCTTTCCATTCTTTGACCAGGCCCATAGACATTCATAAATGACAATGTAGGTATGCACAGCATAAGGGAGCCCTTCTCTTATCTCTATAGTCCCTTAACTCTCCCTTCTTTAATTATCTTTATGTCACGCATAAATAAGACAACTCTCAGTCCTCAGAGTCATCCATTCCAAGGAAGAAGCACTACAATACATCCAATTCTTGTTACGCAAGTTGCCACCAGTTCTAATGCCAATTCAAATTTTTGAGTGAGAGAGGAAAAAAAATAATGAATAAGAATAATGGAGTAATGCTTAAAAATAAAGGAAAAAGGAAAAATCTCCTTAATGGCTTGTGTCTTTCATTTTTATAAGCACACATTAACCCTTCATCTTCCCAACCATCACATTAAGGGAATTATTGATTCAAGGTATGTATTTTTCTCTCAAGTTATCATAATCTATTGGTTTTCTCCACTTCCTTCACGTCTAGCATAGTTTATAAATAAAATAAAACATTACATATCATAATAAGGTTTCAACTTATAACATCAATGCTGGCACCCAAGCATTATAAATATTTAATTACAAAAAATTAGACAAAAAAATGAGGTGTCACAATCCCCTCCTCCTTAAAGGAACATCATCCTCAGTGTTCTACTGCTTTCAAAACAAATCTACAAAGAAAAAAATAAGGATATGCCACTCTCATGGAATCCTCCAATTTCCAAGTGGCTTCTTCTGCTCCATAATGCTTCCACTATAATTTAACCTATACAATGGTTAGGTTCCAAAGGAGTGTCTCCTTCCTGCCTAGTATGCATTATGGTTATGTTTGAACTCTCCTTTAAGTTCTACCTAGATCAAAAACCAACTAATAACATGATTAGAATAATAAGCATAACTTTAAGCAAAGATACATGAAATACATCATGATATTTAATGTTTGCAGTTAAGGAAAACGTGTAAGCCACTGGCCTAACTCTCTCTCCAAAATCTCAAATGGTCCACAATAGCGACAAGTTCCATTATTAAGGAACCTCTCTTTGCTTTAACCTAGAGATACACTTTATCCTCAACTTTGAATTTTATGTGAATTATGTGCTTGTCTACACAACTCTTACGATGGTCTTAGGTTGCCTTTAACTTCTGTTTGATGAAAAAACTTTTTTTTTATATTTCTTGCAACATATCTAGTATAAGAATAACTTTATCTATTGGATGATCCCAACCCATAAGAGTATGAAATTTATGGTGATGCATTGCCTCAAAGGGACTCGTCTTCAATGATTCCTTATAGACATTATTATAAGCGAACTCCACCAATGGTAAATAGTACTCCCATTTACTTTATCCTCAACTTTGAAATTTATGTCAATTATGTGCTTGTCTACATAACCCTTATGATGGTCTTAGGTTGCCTTTAACTTCTTTTTGATCAAAAAATATTTGTATTCTATTTCTTGCAACATATCTAGTATAAGAATAGCGCTATCCATTGGATGATCCCAGCCCATAGGAGTATGAAATTTATGGTGATGCGTTGCCTCAAAGGGACTCATCTTCAATGATTCCTTCTAGACATTATTATAACAGAACTCCACCAATAGTAAATAGTACTCCCATTTACTTGGCCTACTCATCGCATACATACAAATCATGTCCTCTAAAATCTTATATGTCCTTTCTGTTTACCCATATGTTTGAGCATAATAGGTTGTACTAATAGCTAAATTTTTCCCAATGTATTTGAAAAAATCCTTCCAAAATCTAGAAGTAAGCTTAGCATCTCATTCAGACACAATCACCTTTGGTATGCCATGCAATCTGAAAATCTCTTTCATAAATATCTCAGCAATGTCAATTTCTTTATGAGTGGACTTTACAAGAATAAAAAGAGCTATTTACTTAACCTGTCCACTACAACCATAATAGCATCATGTTTCTTACTTATCTTAGGAAATCCGATGAAGAAATCTATGGTTATAATCTCCCATTTTTAATGCCACTATTGTCATTATCTTTACGATACTTTATGCTTTTGAAACATTAGCCATGGGGCTAAGAATAAATTTCATAGATATGTGTAAATAATTGTGCACAACAATAAATAAATGTCTTTTCCCTTGGAAATATAATGGGAACAGCACGAGTATTTTGGGCTTCTTTTCTCTCAGGAAAACTATTAAAGTGGTAGAGTTTCAAGTAGTGGACAAAAAAGAAGAAAGTGGAAGTTGCCACAGTTGTAACCTTACATGATTCTCCAAGATTATAGGTAGAGTAACTACCATAAAGAGACAATGTAACTTGAGAAAGATGTTACATTGGGGGGGAATATAAGGATAGGCATAATTGGAGATAAATTCATGATAATGAAGGAAAAATGAAAAAAAAATCCTATATAAAAATCCTAGGTACAAAAAAGAAGGAGGCGAACCTTAAAAGGACATTTCTAAACATTTGTTGGCTTAAGGAAAGAAATAAATACCACTAAGTGAAAACAGTTGGGGGATATCAAAGTAGCCTAATGCTCAAGGAAGAATTACTATGATTGCAACTCATTGATTGGGAATAACATGTTGGTCCCTACTTTATTTTCAAGGGTTAATATAAGTAAACTAGTTTGTTATATTATTGTTTATCGAAAATATTTAATAATGTATTAATTACTAGACAATTGCATATGGTTGTTTTGCACCTAGAAGACATAATGAACAGTATGAATAATAAACTGAGAAATGAAATAAATGCTTAGCATGTTGTAGAAATTATAATGTAATTATCATGTTTGTCTGTTTTGTAAAAGGTAAGTTGAGTAAGCATAATATATGTATGCTACCTACTATACAAAGTAAATATTAGTATAATGATATGGTAAATGGAGTAAAGGAAATCATGAATATGTTCTAGACGAAAGCTAGGAAATTCCTAATGGTAATATCATTATCAGCAAATTCTAAATATGTATGTATTTTGGTCAAAGACTATTGTTTTGTTGGAATACTATAAATAGTGGAGTGGAAGATTTGTGGATGTTTTTCTTATGTGTCAAACAATCCATCAGAAGGATTCAATAGACTTAGCATGCTTGTAAATTAGTCTAGAAGGATAACCTCCATAATATACTCTTAATGCTTACAGTACCTATTTAATTAGTAAACTACTTTCAGAAAGTGGGTTACATAATTTGTATGCATAGGTGCCCTATAGTTAGTTTTCTATTTACAAATTGTCTAGAAGAAGAAGCAAGTATTAATTTTAACTGAGTGACTCAACATAAGGACAATGATGAGGAAAAACCAATAATTAATAATAATAAGAAGTAGTTAAGTGCAAATAATAATTCTACATAATCATGATGAGTAAGCATGCCAAAAAATCCATGTATGAAAGAAGTATAAGGTCTATGATATATATATAATATAATATATATATAATATATAATATATAATATATATATATGTATATTATATATATATATATGATATAATATTATATATATATATATATATATATATAATTATATATATATATATATATATATATATATATGTATATATATATATATATATATATAGTATATATATATATATATATAATTATATATATATATATATATATATATATATATATATATATTATATATGTATGTATGTATCTTTGTATGTATGTATGTAGGAGTGAGGAAGGTTGAAATCCTAACAATGGAAAAAATATGGTCTCTTTGTTGTAGGGTCTTTCTACATTCCATCCCATCAGAGGATAATGTTGGGGTTTACTATCTCGTCGTTCACGTCATCGAAACTCTTGAAAAATATCACATTGGTGTTTTTTATATAGCATTGTCTTTCAAGTTTTGGGGAGTATGTTCATCCTGGGTTTTTTTGGAGAGTTGGTGTCCTTCCCTTTGTTTATATGAACGATGTGAAGCTTGTAGATTACAAGCGAAAAAAAATTCCATTATTCAAGATTTTTGTGTCTTCTTGTGGACACTTGGATTTTCCTCCTATCTAGTCTGGGTCCCTATTATTCCCCTCACCTTGTCGCTCTCCACTATCTCTACTTTTTTCCATGGTTCATGACTCCCCTCCACATCTCACGATGACTAAGTTGTCCTTGTCTGTGTCGGTCCCTAGTCTAGATTTGGACACTCATCAATTTTTCCAAGGTTGGAGTCTTGGCTTGATAGCGCCAATATGGGGCTCAGAACCATCCCAACCTGTTACCATTATAAACCTTCTCCTAAACAACCAACAATTTATCGACCCAAGTTAGAGGTTCCTAAGGGTTTTAGCTTTGATTTTGGTTACAATGGGTGTTCTCGGTCGGTATTCTCTTGTCAAGCTAGTATTTAGTTACCAGATATTAATCATCTCCAGTCACTTAACCCCTTTGTCTTGAGTCACTCTCATAATTTTTCCTCTCAACCCCTAGTCAACATAATTTTGTCATCTCTCTCTAGGTTTTCCAATGAAACCCTATTTTGGAATACGTCCCAGCAAAAGTTCAAATTTTGTCAATTCCAGCAACAAGAAGTCATAGCGTGTTCATCAAAAGATCTAGCCTCATGTAGCTTCTATTCTTGGTGGCAATGTTCGAATGGAAATGGTTAGGGTTTTAACGAAGACCTCACTTGTTGGCCAAGTTCAAGGTAGTTTTTTCTCAATTCAAAGCTTTCGTCTATGAGTTTCACAAGACATTGCTTTGTTTGTCCAATCTACTCTAGAGATGGAAATCCTGCACAAGGGTTGGATTCAACTAAAGTTTGAAAATGTGGCAAATGCTCAAGAAACAATAGATCAATTTTGTTATATCGACTTTTCCCTTTTCATTTTCAAATTATGTTCCCCTTTATTTAATGCAAGGAGGGACAGATCTGATGTCATGTTAGTATGGGTTCGATTTTCAGGTCTTCCTCCTGACTACTAAGTGTATGTGGTGTTTCAAGATTTAGTCAATTACATTAGCACGTATTTGACTCATGATGCATCATACCTCACAACATTTTTTCTATTGATGGCTAGGGTGTTGGTTTTAGTGGACCTGAGGGAGGGTCTCTCTGAGGAAATGGAATTGGGAGATGGAGAAGAGAATATCAAAGAACTGGATTACAAAAGTGTTCCATTTCGTTGTCATCATTTCCACCTGTATGGTCATTTGGTTAAAAATTTCCCTATGACACAATCGATTTAGGTGGATGAAGACAACTTATTTTGGGAGGATGATGGCCTTCCTAATGAACCCCCAACTACAAGTGGAGACATAGGTGTTATGCTCTGGCACTCTAAGGAATTAGTCTCTATTGTTGTAGCTCCTATTCTGGATCCTATGGTAGTGGAAGATGTTTCAGCGGCCCCACGGGAATCCTATTCTAAGTATCACTTACGTTACTTCCTTTGAAATTTCAAATGTATGCAATGTTGAATCTATTGTTAATTTTAATGAAGGCCTTGGCTCCTAATTCCCCTACCCACCCTTATTAACTTTCATTCTATCTCAATCCCTATGCTATTTATTTATCCCTCAATGAAAATCTCTCTTCTCCTATCACATCCTTGACCCACTCCCTTTCCTGCCTCTCAGGGGATGACCCCTCTTCCTACAACATGTGACCTCGATCAAATGGTTGTTTTTGAAAAGAGCCTGACCTTGGATTATGGAAAATTTAACTTTCTTATTTGAGATCTTGGGGTTGGGACTAGAATTCCAACATCACCTTGGCAAAGGAGCATGCCAAGGTGGATATGGTTATTGGTATTCAAGTTTCTATTTATGGGGTTCTTAGAGAAATTGCAACCCCTTCGACTATTCCTTTATGAATATCCTCTCCTTCAATTTTAGAGGATTGGCAAGCCTTCCCGAAATACTTACCCTAAAACATCTAATATATTTTGAATCTTTGGGCATTATTCTCCTTCAAGGGACCCTTGGATAAATTGTCTCGATTGTTCAGTGTTATGGGAAACTTCTGCGTGGTTGGAAATTCTAGTGTACTGATGTTATAGGTCATTTTGGGGGTCTATTGGTGGGTTGGATCAGTCAATATTTTAATCTTATTAATTCATGGAGGACTCATCTAGGGCTTGGAGTGGAATTTTTCTCTGAATAACTTTCCTATTATTTCACTTTGCTCAATGTATATGGTCCTTCCCTTCATCGTCATTTTTCTAGGAGTCTTTCTTCAACAACTCCCTTGTAAATTCACCCCATATTATTATTGGCAAAGATTTCAACATCTTGCTAGGTGCCTCTAAATCATGGGGAGAGTGGCTGAATACTGACCCTATGACAGATTTGTTTCGAGACTCCTTAGTATCTCGATCCCTAATTGACACTGACCCCCTCAAGCTTCAGCCTACTTGATGAAATAAGAGAACATTGTATTGAATCACCAAGAAATTAGACTAGTTCCTCGTTGTTGAAGGTATTAAGGGGACATTTTAAAACATCAAATAGTGGATTGGCACAGGTGGTTTATCAAAACACTCTCCAATATTTTTAGAATTAAAGGGTGATGCTCGCAAACCTACCAGCCCTTTCAAATTAAACTCCTCTTAGTTGAAGGATGTATCATTTATTGAAATTGTCAAGGAACAGTGGGATCACTATTCTCCTTTAGATGGGCGTTCTACAGGTAAACACTTTGTGAATAACCTCAAGAACATTAAGAATGGGCATCCACCAAGAAGGAAGTTGAAGCTTTGGAACTTAAGAACATTGTAGACCATATTTGGTTTGTTGTCTTTGGTGAGGATGAGGGATTTGCTACTATCAAAACAAGAGATCATTTATTTCATTTGGAGAAAAGGAAAAATTCCATCTTAGAGCTTTGGGAGGCTTAGTAGCGTCTGAAGAGAACGTTTTTATGGTTAGGTTGTGGTGATAATAATACCAAATTTTTTCATTCTTTTTCCAAAGGTCGTAAGATGGCAAACATTATTTGGTATTTGCAAGATCAAACTGGAAGAGAGGTCTCCTCATTCTCGAAATTGACATCTATGGGTTTAAATCATTTCAAAAACTTATTTCGTGCATAGGAAGAGACAACTATTGTAGAGATCATCCGATTAGCTCTCCCTTTCCCTCATTTCCTAAGTAAAGAAGAAAATTTGGACTTTATGGTCGAAGTTTTAGAGGAAGAGCTTAAATCAGTCTTAAAATTTTTCAAAAAAGGCAATAGCCCTAGGCCGGATGGATGGGACATTGAATTCTTTTTGGGTCTTTATGAAATTTTGGGGAAAGACTTATTAGATGTTCTGGAGGAATCGAGAAGGGAGAAATATGTAATCCTGGCATGAAATTCAACTTTTATTGCCTTGATCCCCAAGGTGGACTCCCCTAATCCCTTTGATGATTTCGCTCTGCAATGTTATTTACAAAGTTATTTTTAAAGTGATTTCAGTTCGCATCAAGCCTATTCTTTCATCCTCCATCTCTAAGGAAAAATTTGGATTCCTAGATGGAAGACAAATCCACAAAGTGATTGGGATGGCTCAGGAAAGCCTTCATAACCTCAAGACAATGTGCTTAAAAGGGGATATATTCAAACTTGGCTTGTCAAAGGCCTATGATCAGGTAAGCAAGATTTACATTCATCTATTACTAACTTGTGTGGGATTCAGCCTCAATTTCATCAATTAGGTGATGGATTGTATTCGAACAATCTCCTTTGTTGTGCTAATTAATGGTGCAGAATCTCCTTTTTTTCACACTTAGAGGGGCCTTTTTTATGGATGCCCTCTATTACCACTTTTATTTCTCCTAGTTATGAAAGGACTCAGTTGTCTTTTGGAAGAGTAAAAATGAAATGGGTATTCCCATAGATGTTAGGTCTCTCGTGCTCTGGCCATCTCCCATCTCCTTTTTATGGATAATATTCTCATATTTTGCAATGGTGATCCTCATGAGCTGGTGATTCTTAAAAATATTCTAAGTTTATTTGAGAATGTTGTTGAGATGATAATTAACTATCAAAAATCATCCCTTCTCATCTCAAATTTGGGAGAAGATATTGTACAATGCATCATTGATATATTTCCAATGGAATTTTCTCAATTAGATGGCAGCCTAAAATACCTAGGGTGCCTTTTGAAACCCAACTCATACAGAAGGGAGGATTGGCATTGATTTATCTCCAAGGTGGAAAATTGCATCAATATTTGGTGCCACATACGGTTGTCCAAAGTGAGCTTTCTAGTCCTCATTAAATCTATCCTTGAGGCTATTTTGGTATACTAGTCATCATTGGCATGGATCCCAAAAGGAGTTATAGAATGTGTTAGGAGATTATGCTTCAAATTATTATGGTTTGGGAATGGTTCATATTCAAATCTTCCTTGGGTTGTTTATGACAAAATTGCAAAACCAAAATCTATGGGACATTGGGGTTTGAAGAATATTTCTTATTTCTCTCATTATCTTGTGGAGAAAGGTAGTTGGCATCTACTCATGTCTGAAAGTTTGTGGACAAATGTTGTCATTGAAAAATATATCTCCTTGCTTACGATGGAGGACTAGATTAGGGGTGTGGACAAACCTCTTCAAAATATCTCCATCATTTTAAGAGTTTTACCGAATACCTTTGAAACCATTCATTTTGGATTGATCTAGAGAGTTGGATCAAGTCTTCAAGTGCATTTGGGTATGGACCCATGGTCAGGATCACAATAGGATCATCTTCTCTATGTGTCATTATTGGACTCTCTTTGAGGCCACGAGATCACTAAACTTGCTCACATCATGGATCACACTACTACAACTATATGGTATCAAGGGTGGAAATTTGCAGCTAACTTGGGTATTCCATATATATATATATATATATATATAGCAATGGAAACCTTCATCAATGTGATTTACTTGGGTCAAATTAGAATATCATATAGAGAAGATGAACTTATCTAGTCTAGTGCCAAGTTTAGAGTCTAATCACTGAAAGAAAGGTATATTTATATCTTTGGTGCACACTAGTTTCAAAATTCAAAGTGGTGGTGGCCACTTTTGTGGAAAGCTAAATGCCCTCCCAAGGAAAAGATCTTAATGTGGTGCATTATGAATGGCAAGGTCCCTACCTAGGATAGATAATAAAAAATATTTGCCTTTAGTCCCGGATAGCGTGTCCTCTATCAGAATGTTGGGGAATTGATCGAACACCTTTTTTATGAACTACTATTTTTTTCAATCAATATGGGATCATTGTATGATCAGTTAAATCTAAAATAGGTGTTTGGAGGGGTCTATTAATGGATTATTCTTGGAAATAATGGCTCTCCCTCCTGTCTTCCTATAAGTTTAAGAACCTTCCTTTAATCATTTTTTGGGGTGTTTAAATCTCTAGCAATGGGGAAATTTTTCAGGACCACATTTTTATCCCCGGTCATGTTGCAGTTGAAGTGTTGGCGATCCTCGGTCATTTCCCATAGGAAAAAGACTCCTATAAATCACGTGTGCTTGATGACGTAACTCCACCTAAATCATATCCACGGGCTTTATTTGACAATGCCTCCACTCATTCAAGTATGAATAATGATGCCAGTTTCTCTCTCCACTTATATGTTGATCATTCCTTTCATATATCCATTGGAATGGGTACGGGTACTAATAATCTTACCGAAATCCTTGTATGTTGGAACCTTCTCGTCTTTTCCATTGACCATGGAGCATCACATATGTAGATATATGGTGATTCAAAGCTTATGGTATATTGGTTGAATGGTACACAATCATGCAGGAACTTTATTTTACAGCCTATTTTGATTGATTCACTAAATTTAAAAAGTATGTTATCACAGTGCACATGTCCACATATATACGAGGAATTGAATCATTATGCAGATGGTCCATCCAAAGTGGTTCTCTCCTTGGAAAAAAATAATTAACGCGTTATGGAGGTTCATAATGGTATATTCGAGACTTCAAAATTCAGTCTATCATTGGACCATTTTTTCCTGCTTACAGGGGATGCTTGATCGCATTATGGCATCTTTCAGTTTATCTTGTTACTTTTTGTTTATATTTTGTTATGATTGAATGTTCGACATTCAGTACTATGTGGACATAATTGTATTATTTTGTTTACGCATGGATGGTTATGAAATGTATTTGCATGGATGACATGAGACCTTTTATGTTTCCCTGGACATAAACTGGTTTTTTTAATGGATATGATGGACCGACTAAATTGCATAGACATTGTAGTGTGATTATAGAACGTAATTTTTGTTAATCATTGATAAAAATTATATGTATATTCGTTAGGGTTAGTTTAATTAGTTGAAGTCTCATTGCTATTCTCTCTCAAAAACAAGCATGTTCGAATTACTGGTTGGTTACCAAATACATCATCCATATCTCTCTCTCTCAAAAACAAGCATGTTTGGATTACTGGTTGGTTACCAAATACATCATCCATATCTCTCTCTCACAAAAACAAGCATGTTCGGATTACTGGTTAGTTACCAAATACATCATCCATATCTCTCTCTCAAAAACAAGCATGTTCAGATTACTGGTTGGTTACCAAATACATCATCCATATCTCTCTCTCACAAAAACAAGCATGTTCAGATTACTGGTTGGTTACCAAATACATCATCCATATCTCTCTCTCAAAAACAAGCATGTTCAGATTACTGGTTGGTTACGAAATACGTCATCCATATCTCTCTCTCAAAAACAAGCATGTTAGGATTACTGGTTGGTTACCAAATACATCATCCATATATAAATAGTCAAAGTTTAGAAACTCCGAACAAATAAAAAGTAATACAGTGTTTTATATTAAGGAAAAAATTCAAATGAGTTTCCTGAGCAAAACTTGGAAGTTTGTTAAATACAAATACTCCGCTATAGTTGAGTATAAAAACACTAGCTAAATACTAATTACATAATCATAGCTAAGTATCAATAACGTAGGCCAGATACTAGTTAAATAATCAAGCTTAGTATACCAAACTTTAGTAAAATGGCTGTAAACATAATATCCATGGTCTTAATAGGCCAATCACAACCTTCATATAAAGTAAATCTCACAAAAAGAAATGAAAATTTAAATGGAATCCTTTTACTTGGAATGTAATTGACGGCGAGGTAGCGTTGAATTAACGGGAGATAGGGTTGAAAGCCTAACATAAAAGAAATAGAAGAGAAATTTTGTGTTAGAATTTTGCATTTAATGTATACAAACATATAATTCAATTTAGGAGATTTAGTTGTAAATTTACATTGAAGGATTCCTCAATTGTCGTTATTACCAAGACTTGTTAGTCAATGAAGTTACAATCAATATTGTAACAATTTCAATCGAGAGAAGAATAAGATCCCTAGAATATAACACTTTCACGCTAATTACGTAAATAGAATTGAGAGTGAGACTAATTGTGAGTAAACAGAAAAGATAAAATATTATTACCTTATGGTAAGTTCTTCTCATGGTAATCGTGATGTTGAGCTGTCAAGGGTTAGCCTAAGAGATGCCTCTTCATGTGAAAACCTATAAGGAAGTAATTATGGAAACTTGTAAAACTCTCTATACTAAACACGTTGGGGTTATAATACAAATAATAGTAGTATCACACTAGTAAGTAAGAAAATAGGGTGATAATCCCCAATAACATCAAAATAAATTGGTTATAGAGAAAACCAAAAAAGAAGAACAAATGGTTCGATACGTAACTAAAAAAGCTTCCACAGCCATGACAAAAGCGGACATTGATTCGAAAATGTTCTTTTTTTCCTTTGGAAAATTTTGTACCCAAAAACTCAAAAGGGTATAAGTTATAAACCATCAAGCTGACCCCAACTCAAACCCTGAGCAAATTCTAAGCCAAAGAAAAAAAACCATCTCATTAAAAATTAAGGGAAATGAATATAATAACTATACCCATGTTTACCTAAAGCATTTTGAAGGAAAATCTGCAAAAGTGATGGCCTTACTATCATTCAAACAAGTAAACCCTCAAAATAGCTGTGGTTTGTGAAGAGAACTACAAAAGTAGAACAACTATGGCTCAAAGGAATTTAATTAGAAAAAATATGTCTTTGAAGTAAAACAAAAGAAAATGAAGATCTAGGAAAAAAAACCTAAACAAACTGATCATTTAAATGTTTCATATCGCCTTTGAAGACCTAAAACCCTGAAACAAATCTCGATTAGAAAAGTGAAGGAGAAATTCCTTAAAAAAAAAATCCAAAGGAGATTAACAGTTCAAGAGAAACATTAGTAAATCTCATCAAGTAATTGATAGAACATCCTTCACAAAAAAAGGAACATAAGTTACATGTTTCCTTATCACATGAATATTTCTTTACATGTGAGCCAAACACTCTGTGACAGTGAAATGCCATTAAAGACTAGAATGGCATAACTGTAATTTCAAAACCTAAGCATTCCACAATGGAGAACTTGGACCACAAAGGAGAAACAAAATAAAATGACAATCAGTATGGTAGTCAACCTGGTTGATTGAACCATTGGGCCATTCTAATCATTCTACTTGTGACCCCATCACATGGGCACATCATAACCTTATTTACATACTCAACACATAGAGCGAAGTGACCCACACGTCATAAACCTTAGAGTTTCATAGGCCAGTGGGAATTATGAAATGGTTTAGTAATTTTAACATATGTTGGAAAATAACAAACCCTAGTGGAAGCGCACATAACGTAGGACTTTATGGTTAGCATGTGGCATGAGTTTAATCAGTGAATTATATGTCCTAGGTTTGAGCCAATATAATTTTTTTACACTAAACATTTTTACATCATTTTAATAGAGACATGATGGAAATACAAGTATTTTATGGTTATTATGGAATCCAAGGTTAAAAACCCATATCTTTTTATAACCTCCTATGTATATATAGGTTACCTTTAATAAGAATCGAGAAAATTCCATGATGACAAATTACTTCTATGGTAATGTGGTAATACAAAAAGATATAAGAACATATTATATAATAGTTTTCAACGCGTAGATTGTTTATCCATAAGTCTCAAGGATTGCCTCTAGGAAATATTAGGAAGATAGAGAAAATAAGTATTTTTATAAAAAGTAATAGATCAATTTGTACAATAAGAGGAGAAGCTTTGCTAAGGAATACCTTCATTATACTATACCATCAAGAATGGATCAATATTTGACCAAGTATGAGTAAGAAAGAAAGAAAAAAAATTGTAATTCAAGGTACATTACATGTGGTATCAAAGTTGTAGGTTGCAACACTGAGGCCTATTAGCTAGATCACATCTAGAATTTAATGCATAATTTGTTTGTCTTACACAAAGAGAGAGAGATAAATGAAGGAACAAAGTAAAGAACAAACATGGAAGAACCATCTTCAAGACATCCTAATGGAGAGGAACATTAGGTACAACTAGGTGACAACACATCATCACATATAGTAGAATTGTTAGAGGTTGTGAAAGGTGTGAAACTAGAATTAGCTAGTATTAAAGCAGATAATGAAAAATTGTTAAAATCTAGTGTTGGACACGAAAGGCTCATAAAAAATCTAACTAAAAAACTAAATCTGAAAACAATAGGGCCAAATTTGATGATGGGGATAGAGAGGAATCACAAAAAAAGGAAAGAATGGGTTAGTATGGATGAGAGGGGGGCTCTTAAACTTGAATATGAAGAAGGAAATGAACATATTTTAAACAAATTTCCATTTATACTCCCTAATCAAGTGAAGAAACAGAAGATAGAACTATAAGGAGAATTTAAAAAGATTAGGTTTCTCATAATTGGTTGTGAATAGGAGGAAACTGAAGCATGGACATTAAACATGAATAAATATTTCTAGGTTTATGAATATCCCAGTAATGTGAAAGTCATATTGGTTACTTACCATCTATGAGGTAAGATATCCTTATGGTGGAAAAAGATTAGGATTGTGCATAATATAGAAGATAAGACTGTGAATTGGAAAGATTTTAAAAAATACTTCAAACGAAAATACCTGACAAGAGGAATTATGATGATAGAGCTAAGGAGTTTCATGAGCTAAAGCTTGGTTAGATGATCATGGATGAATTACTTACTAAATTCACCTATCTTCTATGATATGTAGCATACATTCGTGATGAGAAAGCTAAAATTTAGTGATTCATCAATTGTTTACCCCTTTTCTTCAAAGATAAGATTGAGTATGACAATCCTAAGATAATGGATGAAACAATCTCATAGGCTAGAATATGATACCAACAATCTAAACAAAGAAAGGATTCTTTCATAGATCTCTTGATGATGGGTTGTTGTTATAGACATATTTGGGCACTGCAACCCCAATCATATATGTCCATAAACCAAGGGCTTCTGAGTCCCTAAAATTGTTGTTTCATACCCTAAAGGAACAAGGTCAGTTGATTACATAATCTCCCAGAAGTTCTCCACAGAAAACTGCTCAGAACTGGTCAAAACTGGACCATATATATTGCTCAGTGCTAAGGGTGTGATGCATATCACCTTCTCAGTGCAAAAAGTGTGATGCATACTGGAAAGCCCTTCTGTAGGGTGCGATGGGCAAGAGTAGACAAATAGCAGAGACAGTTTGCAAGGTGGATGATCATGGAATCTTCCAGAAACTTCTCCTGTGAAACTTGCCTCTCTGAATTCACCCAGGGATGAGTAAGAGATCATCAATCTCCAAGTGGAATCAAGAAATATCAAAGAGAAGACACTAATCAAAATCCCAGAACCTGACTCACCCCCTGCAATCATCTATATATGGATCCCTCATCCCAGAGATCCAGAGGCTGGAATCTTGTATCTTGTAAGGAAGTGTTGTTGGTTTCCCGGTGGAATATCATAGTGTTGGGTGATCTAAGCTTTTCATGAGGTGAAGAAGGGCTTTCATGCTGGGAGGATGACGCTGGGTCAGATCAATGGTTGTAATCCTCTCTTCTAATCTTTACATCAATAAAGCTATTCAAGTTTTCCTCCACATTCTTGTATGTATGATAATATATGCATTTGTGTGGTCGATATATATCTAGTCCTATATTGTTTATGCTGCTTTGACTTTACAGGTACTCTTTGAAGTGGAGTGGTTAAGGAAAGAGTGGCAAAGATCTGTCAGAGAGGAGAAGGAACAAGCAAGGAACCGAGCGAAAGATTGAGGTTGGTATTCTTTGCTCCTCTCCTATGTACTTCTCGTAAAGGAAAACAAAATTAACTTTAATATGTTTGTTTCTAAGATAGCTACCCGTCTTAGTAGGACTAGTAGCTTTGCATAGACACTAGATTTCCCGATAACAAAATGGCGACTCCATTGGGGAGCGAATAGCTTGTTTGCTTGTCTATATTTGTTTGCTTTATAAACTTACAAACGGAGCCTAAAGTCAAGCCAACTAGCCTTCGAACTGCATTTTCTATGCAAGTGCAAAGTAGATCAATGCTACTTCAATCTATCTCCTGGTTTTGTTTATAAACTAAACAATTGATTTCCAAACATCCTAATTTCCCTGGCGGTGGCTCAAGTAGCCTCATTAGATCAGCCCCTGTGATTTGCATTTACTGACTATCATTAGCTCGGCCTAAATCCCTGAACTAAGCTGCAAACTGTGACCAAGAACCAAGTTGAAGTCTTGTCCTTGGACCATCGCACCTCCCGTGTGCAGTAGGTGAGATGCATCGCTCTGTCCCTGTGTTACAGGTGCAATGATCAGATAAGACCTCTTCTACTTCCAGATTTTTCTTTTTTGTTCACTCTCTTTAGCTTTATTCAGGAGTTTCGTTGTCTGTGATCAGTATACCACTGTGGAAACTCCCTTCCTTTGCATGATTCAGCCTCCACAGTACAAAGAACTATAAATGTTTTTATGTATTGTTCGCCATTTACAGTTCTCCTTTACAAAGAAGTAGTGTAATCAAATTGTTGTCTTTTGATTTGGAAGTATCGCAAGTGTCGTTTTCAGTCAAAGAAAAGAATCCTACTGTTCTTGATGGTCGATTACATTGTTACTCTTGTATTTGATTTGAATTAACAGTTTTTCAATTGTCGAAAGCAGTTTTCAATTCAAAATCGCAAAGTGTCGTCATTATCTTCCTTTCGTCTTTTGAAAAGAAAATCGTTAGTACTGTCGCTTGAAACGATTCAGATTTGTACTTAGCATTCTCTTTGTCATTCACAGATTAAGAAAGAGAAAAACAAATACATGCATGTGCATTTGCACTTAGACTGCTTGTTGATTTTGATTTAGGATAGTGCATCTAGTGTGTGCTCTCTGCTCTATGTTGAAAGAATCTCGCTTCTCTTTCCTTAGTAGCTAGGATTTTCATTGCAAAAAGAATATTAAACGATTTTTTATCATCTTAGATTGCATTTTAGGAATTTTATATCCACATCACATGGTGAACCTAAAAGGAAAACTTCTTAAGAAAGATCAACTGTAAAATAAATTCAATGAACATAAAAACGCTTTGGAACCTAATGCACAACATTTAGAAGTCTAGGCTAGAGACGTATTTTGGCATCGTAACGCCTAGTAACTATCGCTTTCATTGTAGGTTGGGTGATTCATCCTCTTTGAGATGAAAAGTGCTAGCATGGACTTGTGCTCCCACGTACCATCGAGTATATATTGGGATACCACAATAGGCTATATCCTTTATCCTTAGGAAGCTGTGTCTGTCACCCTATCGATCGCAATGCACTGAACACAGCATTCGGGAATATTGGTTGTCGTACCGTAAAAAGCATTCTGCAGTTTTGCAATTGGTTTGGTAATCCCTCTGTCTAGATTTCCAAATTAGTCTCTTTCATTCCTTTTCAGACTCCCTAAAGGAAAAGGTCCATTTGAGCACTTGTCACTTCATGCTTATTAAAAATCGAAGGCGACTAGAGTCATCTTTAGCTTTTTCTCAACTCTTAAAAATTGAAAAAGAAAGTTGTGTCAAAGCGTCTAAAATTTATTTTAATCAGAATAACGTCACTGTTCCCTTGTTGGTCTTAGGTTGAGAAAAATGGAGTCCACCAACCAAGGATTTCCCCTGGGGGGAAATCCTAGTCCTTTCTCCTCTTGGGGAGATGTTGGTGCACCTCATATGGCCACATTGTCCCTCCCAGGACTGACAATCGGCTT
>APFE030400483.1:102514-122653 GCA_000404065.3 Pinus taeda | reverse complement strand
ACCCACTCTTGATAATCCAAGCCCACAGGTCAAAAAATCCATGAGACAAAAATCAAATTTTGAAAAAATATTTTGCAATTTCAACGTTATATAATGACTTTTGGACTCACAATTTTTTCATTTTTGTTTGGAGAAAAGAGCTGTGGAAAAAAACTAAGCAAGCTTTCCTCTGAACAGTTGGACCGTTCAAATCAACCCAAAGTCTCCAGGTAATCCTCAAATCCTATGTGTAATGTTTTATGATAGTTTTAGAAGTTTTTTCAAAGTTTTGACCATGGGAAGCTATGCCCAAAAATTCAACTCTGCGTACATGCAGGTTGGATGTGAGCAACCCTCGTATACGACGGTCCTACACGCGACTATGTGTAAAAGGAACCCACGTGTACGTGAGTTAAAGTTTTAACATATAAACTAATGGTTGAAACTTCAATTTTTTGCATGATGACTATCACTTGGAGGGAAAGAGAGCATACCACTATTGATAATGAGGTAATGAATGACCAAAATGCATTGGATGCTCTGAGAGGCTGTGGCTTACTCAAATTCTTCAAAATGCCAAATATGAAAGCCAATACGTGCTTGCTAGAACTTTTGATCCACTACTGGAGCACAGAGGATGATGCTTTCATGATTGACCAGATGCCTCTATAGATTGAGATCGAAGATATCTATTTTATTACTAGTCTCTCCTGAAGAGGGGAGGTCGTGCACTCGACAGGCAGGACAAGAGGTAGTCTTTTGGTGGAAGACTATGTCCATATATATTGTACTGGACATCGAGAGAAGATTGGAAGTCAAATTCCAATCAAACATGTGGAAAGTCTATCCTTGAGGATATTGCTATTTACCATTGCACGGGTAAATGGGTTAGCTTCCCTGCATCAGGGTTCATGAGTATCTATGAGCCTGGCAGTGGAATGTCTTGCCATAGTATTTTATTGGTGCACGCCTCTTCTAACTAACATGAAGAGTCAATTGACCTCTATACAGAAGGGTCGAACGAAGAATTTTGGATATGGAACCATTCTTCTTTGAGAAGGTACCTAGGCTACGTCCCAAAGTATCAGTGTCCATCGACAACCCTAGAGATCCACGAATGGGTAGATGGGCAGACTTGATGAAGTGCCTTGGGGGCGGTGACGTGCTCAGAATGACCTTTGATGATGAGATTTTCATGTGGTGGGATCAACAAATCATCGCAGTCGATGACTACCCATATGTCAGCATGGATTTTCGATGAGATCTAGACTTAGTGTTGCCACCAAATGCGGAATGGGGAGACATAGGTAACAATTTTTAAGTTTTTCTGAGCTTTTAAAGATTTTTTGGATTTTTTAATATGAAATTAACTTTGAAAAAATATTTTTGACGAGACAAAATACTGACAAAATATAATGACCATGTAACAGATGTGGGTCCAATGAGACCTGATGGATTTCCGAGGCACAAGCGTCGTGGAAGAGGGCCCGAAGAGGCAACAACCGAGACAGAGAGAGTCCTTTATGTTGTTCAGAGAAACTTGGTGAGACTAACTCATTAGGTACCTATGATAGCTGTAGAGGATCACCCTGAGGAGATGAAGTGCCGTGTGGTAGTGGTACCATGGGACTGGGTCCGGATACTTCGGCATGTAGCCAATGCTGTGGTTAACTTTTTAGCCGCTCATCCTAAGCTGACTCGATAGATAGATATATGTATGACTGGACATGATTATGGGCATAAGCCCAAATTTTGAGGGCATCTTGTCCTAATTTTGTATATTATTTTTTGAACACTCCATCTATATACAGGCGATTTTATGATATATATACAAATTCAATTTTTTTTGATGTTATTTAATTTGATGAACGATTAATGTGCCAATCTAATGCTTGATAAGTAATAGAGCCTACTAATGAATTCTCCGATCGTGGAATGTGAACATATGTGATATAAATAATTGATCGTTGCAACACTCTCACTCTAAAAAATTGGTGATACAAATAAGGATCACGAACCCGATAAGTGTTATTTAACTACGACACCACCAGTTGTGAGTCTAGATAAACTACCAACGAATCAATCCCATAAGGTATTGCTTTAGATAGAAAATTAAGAATGACTGTATATTCGGCAATGTTGTTCGAAGTAGGGCCAATACAAACTCCCCTCGACACCATCAACTGACCAGATGGATAATAAATCACCCAAGCCGCGGAGCAAGATTCCGAGTGTGCCTACTCGTACCATCGGCGAATCTAAAATATATCAAATCGTCCATCAATACCTGCCAAAGCAGATAAAAAAAATTAGATATCACAAAAATTCCAGACATATATGTACAAAAGATACAATATATACAAACAAGAAATTGCTCAACTGAAGCCTAAGAAAAATACTTCTTAAGGTAGAGCCCATTTCTGGGCTCTGCCAGCTTGTTCCCTTCAAAATCAATTAATTCATAAGCCCCTTTTTCCAAAACACGCTTGACTATAAAGGGACCATACCACATAAATTTGAACTTGCCTGCCCCTAAGGCGTCTTTGTCTTGGTCATATACTAAGACAAGGTCACCTTCAGAAAAAAACCGAGGATGGACAACTTCATCATATTGAGTTTTAATCCTCTTCTTATGGGCTTTATTTATTAAGGCCGCATCTCGACACTGCTCATCAAGATGTTCCAAATGAACGAGGCATTCTTCAAGAATAGATGTCTTCGGAAGAAGTTCTATAACTAGTTTAAGGGACAAAATTTCACATTTGATAGGAAAGATAGGTTCCAACTCATAAAATAGTTGAAAAGAAGTAAAACCACTGGTAATCTTAAATGAGGTTCAATATGCCAAAAGCTCTGGGTACAACATGATGGGCCAATTAGATTGAGTTTTATCAATTGTCCTTTGCAGGATGGTCTTAAGGGACTTATTCACGAATTCAACCTGCCCATTTTCCTAAGGATAATATGGAGATGAATGCTCCTGCCAGAAGCCCAACTTGAGAGCCAATTTGGTCATCAGTTGATTTTGGAAGTGACTGACATGGTCAGTGACAATCTCTCTTGGGATACCAAATCGTGAAATAACCTGGTTGAAGAGAAACAAGGTTGCTGTCTCACTATCATTTTTAAAAGTAGGCATGGCCTCAACCCACTTCATAAAGTATTATACGGCCACAATGATGTACTTGTGATTCCCTACCGAAGGTGGATTACAAGTAGTAAAATCAATGCCCCACTTCGTAAATGGACCGATAATGATAACAGGAAAAAGTGGAGCTGGATGCGCGTGCATTTTCCGAGTATAAACCTGACAAGGATGGAAACATTTGACTGCTTCAATAGTCTTTGAAAATTGAAGGCCAAAAGTAGCTTGCTCACAAAATTGTTTGGGCTATTGCAAGCATTGCTAGATGACCGCCACAAGCTCCACTATGGCAATCATTAAGTACTGACTTAGCTTCTTCCAAAGTTAAGCAACACCTAAGGATTGAGTCAACCCCTTTGCGATATAATGTATCACCAATCATAACATATTTTTTGACAAGATGACGTAACTTTTGATGCTCATATTTGGAGAAAGCAGGTGGAAACTTTGAAGTTTGGAGATATATAATGATATCTCCATACCAGGGATCTTGTGAAGAAATGAGGAATAAATGTTCATCGGGAAAATTTTCCTCATAAACAATAGCTTCCTCACAAGGCAACTCCGAAATCAATTCCATAAAAACTAATGACTTCTTAGATTTAGCTGACAAGAATTCGAGATCGAACTCTTGCAAAATAACAATCCATCCATTATACTTGCCTCCAATCACTCACCTACCGAGGACAAACTGAAAAGGATTGACAACCGCTAAGACGAACCTTTTGCAAAGCAGGATTTAATGAGGAAGCCGCTAGACAACATGGAAAACTGCCAAGGCCAATTTCTCGATGGGAGAATAGTGTAGCTCAAGTCTTACTAAGCCATGACTCAAGTAGCAGATTACATGCTCACTGAGAGCATCATCCTCCTGAACTAGAACCATACCAATGGTTGATTCTGCCGCATTGAGATACAAAAGGAAATCTCTTCCATAATATGGTGGACTCAATAATGGAGCAGAGGTTAATGCTTTGTTCAAAGCATCAAAATATCGTTGCACGAAATCATCCCATGAAAATGGAACTCCTTTTTTAAGAAAATGCATAAATCCTTTGGTAATCTTGGTGTAATTTTCTATAAATTTCCTCAAGAAATTTTCCTTTCCTTGGAGACTTTGAAGTTGACGAATGGAAGACATGGGAGGCAACTGAATTATTGCCTCAACCTTGAAAGGATCAACTCCAATCCCTTCAGTTGATACAATGAATCCTAACAGCTGACCGAATGTGACCGCAAAAACACACTTATTCAGATTCAACCGGATTTTATAAAAATGACATCTCTCAAAGACTAATCGAAGGTGGCTGGGATGATCAAGTCTCTTGCCAGAACGAGCAGCTAAGTCATCCAAGTATGCTTCGATAACATGTTTGATGTCATGGAAAGCATAAGACATGGCTCGCTGAAAAGTAGCTCCAACATTTTTAAGGCCAAAAGGCATCTTCTTGTATGAAAACATGCCCCAAGGACAAATAAAGGTTATCTTGTGTTGATCCTTTGGATGGATAGTAATTTGATTGTAACCAGAGAATCCGTCCATGAACAAAAAAATTTCATTACCCGCACATTCATCAACAATTTGATCAATAAAATGTGTGGGATAATTGTCTTTTGGACAAGCTTTATTTAAATACCTAAATTCGATAAATACTTGAATCACTCCTTCTTATCTATTGGGACTGGGTTGGAAACCCACTCAGTTAGAGGAACGAGGTATATGAAACCCGCCTTAAGCATCTTTTCAACTTCAACTTTAATGGCTGTTGCTTTCCGAGGATTGACTGGTCCAAGTTTTTGACAAATAGGTTTTGCGTTTTCGTATGTCTTGGTCTCATGCTGGACTATAGATGGATCAATTCCAGGCATTTCCTCATAAGACCAAACGAAGACATCTCGAAATTCTTTAAAGAGATTGATGTAGATTTGAATTTCTTGAGGGGAACAATCAGCTCCGATGAAGACATTTTCAATTATGTTAGGATTCCTAGAGATGTTTATAGGTATAGTTCGTGAGATAAACAACATGTTACCTTGGACAGAAAATTGTGCTGGAGCCAAAGGGTTTGAAACCGTACAAACATCACTAGTAGGCAGATTGGACAAACTACATTCAACTTCATGCAATGGAGGGAGAAAATATGAACGATGATGTAAATCTTCCCATGGTCGATCCACACCCATCATTGGTTCCAAAATTTCTTCTTCAGATGGTAAGGCTGTATCTAAGAAATCCAGAGCTGAAGTAGAATCGAGGGTCCAAGCCAAAGCCACATTGCCATCTAACTCCTCTTGTGAAAAAGGAGTGGGATGGTTGTCTACAGAGTTAACGATAGATTGATAAGCGAGTTTCGTTGTAGACATGGGAAATGCCATTCCACCTACCTACCCTCCATCTAATGTGGTGGTAGATGAAGGTAAGGGGCACGGGTCCGAAAAATAATGAGTTTGAAAGAACTCTTTTTGAGAAGGTCCCCTAGAGGATGAAATCACATTAATTCTAGCTGTAGGAGTAGGGAGGTCAAATATACCCATTAGCAAAGAGTACATCCCAACTCCTAAATTCTCAATAGGTTGACGGTTATTGTCCACCAATAGAATGACAAAATATGAAGTTGCGCGAGAGTCACCTGGAGAATAATCTAACTGATCAACTCTAACAATCCTCGCCTCATGAGGAAAACATAGAATGCTGAATAATGATGAAACTATGACATCCATCTCGTAAATCCAATTCTTGCCTAAGAGGAGGTTATAATCTAGGTTTGCATCGACAATTTCTACCTCAATATTCACTACCTTCCCCCAACATAGATAGGAAAGGTTAGGATAATCTCGTGTGGCCTATGAGAATGTCCATCAAATGCCGTCAAAAGAGTCGGTCAAGGAACAATTGAAGGTGTTCCAATGGCCTTCCAACATGACATAGACATCATGCATGTGGAAGCTCCCTCATTTATAACAGTCCAAAAAATATTGGTCTTTTGGTATGTGGACTTTATCTGGAAAGCCATATGGTGAGGAAGTCCCTTTTTGATATTCAACATATCAAAAGTGAGCACTAAAGAATTCTTTGGATCTACTGCATCGATTGCTGAAAGCAAAGCACTTCTCTTAGTAGGGAATTATTGGAGTACCTCCAATGCTGACATAGCACAAAGAATTTGAGCCAGATCTTCTACAATCAAGTAGTTCTGGGCTGCCCTAGCATTAAGGTTAATAGTCGAGTGCTTTGTAGAGCCTTTTGGTATCCGAGGCATAGACTCAACAGAGGGTCGCTCAATATGAAGTGGTTATGTGGCTTCGGGAACAGATTTAGCCTTAGATGTTTCTAATTCACCATAATCACATGCTCACGTAGCGATGTCGATATGAGAGCTCCTCATATAAACATTTGATGAATTTTCCCTTTCCTGGTTGTCCCCTGTGGAGGTACCAGCGTTAGAATTCGCGCCAACAAGTAATTGTTTCCCTTGGGGGAAAGGGTTAGTTAGAATAGCTTGGGAACTAGAGGACCCTTGTTGTATTAACAAGCTCTGAGCGTCTTGCATCTTAGGGTAGAGGTGATTTAGATGATCTCCATTGCATAACTTGCATGGAAATTTTACCTTTTTCTTGGAATCTTTCCTACCCTCTCTGGCATCATTGCTGGGTTTGTTTGCATTACCTTTCCCTTCCTAGTTCTTCTTCTTACCTCGTCCCTTCCTCTTCCCATCGAATTGTTGATTTCCTTTGGGGTTAGTGGTTTGGACGATGTTTATAGAGGTAGGTTGGGAAGGTGTAGGTATAAATAGTGTTGCCTGGGTAGACGCAGTTTGTAGAGACAATTGCTATATTTGATTCAATAGGTTCACTGCGTTAACATCAATCGATCCGACTATACCATCGACATGGGGACCTGGTTTTGTTTTGGATAAATCAACCTTAGATCTAGGAGCATCAGGTAGACTTTTTTGAAGAACCCTAGATTGAGAATATATTAGTTCCAATTGTGGGGCTCTGAAAATGGCCTGCTCTTCTGTATAAACACCAGAGAGGACACATCCTTTGAGATCTCAGGTTGTAATGATTTGAGAAACCATTTGAGAAGGAACTCTAGTGGGATTTCAGCTTTGATAAGCCTTTTCCTCCTCCTCCATTCCTGGATGTGATCTGAAATGTGAGTTGCGGTGTCTTGCTGAAAGTTAGCTAGAAGTTCAGGTTCAGTTTCATATCAGACAAGCAACTGAAAATGGTTCAAAAAGACATTAGCCAAATCACAGAAAGAAGTATAGGTGCCCCCTGGAAACTCTATATACCATTTGGTTGTATTTCCGATTAGGGTGCACTGAAATAACCTCAACCTGATCGAATAATTTATCAGGGACTTGGATAAGCACCATAAGTGAAATGTGGTTATGTGGTCTCTCGGATCTTCACCACTCTTCCCTTCGAATTTTTGGATATTCGAGGCAAGTTTAGTTGGGACAGGAGGCCAGGTCGGATTGTACTGAATCAGATCATTTGTCAATTTAGTTAAGTCTCACAAGTTCATTGTGGCCAGAAAAGGGAGTCGTGGCGGACCTTGGGAATTCCATCTAGTGCGGGTGGGATTCCCAAAGGTTTGAAAAGAATGACTTGGATTTTGAAAAACACTAGGTTGCCCAAAGTAACTCGTAGAGCCTACTGAACCAAAAGGTTCTCCTTGTGGTCCAGCAAAATTTGGATTTTGACCAACTCCTATCGAAAATCCTCCGTAAGCAGTGAAGTTACCCCCTAATGAAGTGTTGAAAGGAGCTGACAACCCCTGATAAGAATTCCAAGCGTTAGCAAAGGGCGGAAAATTTTGAAATGAATTAACTGAAGAATATGACACATTCCCTTGTTGGCCAAAAAATTGATTCCCAGCTCCTATCCCACTAACCACAAGGTTTGTCCAACTCTGGAATGGGTTATTACCTTGACTTGTAAAAGAAAAGGCATTGACCCTACTGTTGGATTGGAGTGTGGTATATGACCACTTCCAAATGGGAAACCCTGAAAAGAAGCTGATCCACTCATCATGGATGTAGAGGCGGTCGATGGTATGTTCAGAGGAACTGAAGGAATCCTGTGAGACAACATTCCATAAGGGATAAATACAAAACCGGATGCAGTAGTCTGAGACCTTCCACTCATTGACAGAATGGAATTAGACCTAAATATAGTCGTGCTGGGAGTAATAGAAGGGATGGAAATAGTTCCTCCTCCTTGTACAGATATGGGATTCTGCATGCTCTCAACACTCTTCATAGATGCCATGCTTCCATAGTGGTCTTTGAAGGAATATATGGGTGTAAACCTAGGCTCGAAGGCCTATGAGTCGAGGTTGCGATGTACAATATAACGTCTGGATGATCAGGAGAAAGAGGCGAATTTGGAGCCACAACCGACTTTGAAAGCTCTTCAACTTCAATATTATCTTTCAACTGAAAATGTACTTGAGAAAGAACTGGTGTGTTCCTCTCTAACTCTCTACTGGTGCTAGGTCTATCTTGTGAATTAATGACCCCAAGTGGAGTACCAACCTCCGATGCGCCTACTGCCACTGGTTGAAAACCACTGGTAGAATCGCTCCGACGCCTTCTAGGGGAAGGCTCATGACTCGTAGGTGATAGCCCATGAAGTCTCCTAGACCATCGAGATGGTCAATCAACCAATTTAAATTATTTAAAGATATACTTAAAGACTCAAAAAATTATAAAGCTAGGCTGACTAGGAGCAAAGAGCATTCACTAAAAAGTCCCTAAAGATATCAACAATCAAACAACTCTTGTGTATTTCTACTCTGGGTGATTAGGACTGGCCACCAAAATACAAGAAAGTTAGTAATAAGGGTCTTCCGAAAATAGACTGGGGTAATTACACCCCAAGCCTACTAGTGAAGGTATCAGAGGGAGTTACGCTGATCTCCAGACAACAAACTTTGTCGGTGCAAGCACCCAAGCTTCGCAAGGGTACCCTCCAGAAGTACTGCTGAACGTGATACAACGTCAGCCTCAGGTGCCATGGGATTCCCCTTTGCAGCCACATGTGTGATCCTTAGGATAGGCAACTATAGTCTCCAACTCGTTTTAGAAGCCGAGTGGAACAGTCGTGAGGCAGGACCTGACAAGTAAGAGAGGGGATATCTCTCATCCTTATCTTCACTCTCCCTCGTGCTTTACTCCCATTTATGGAGCTTTCCTGGTCTCCCTAACACTATTGGATTTCGCTTATTAATCAAAGTTCTATGTTTTTTAGTTTTGAGCGGCCTTGGAGAGTTAACTCTCCTCTCGCATAATCTAAGGCCCTAATAAACCTAAACATGTTAGTGTATTATGATGACAACATAAAATTTCTAGTTTATTTTAATTAATTTCTTGATTTTAATGGTTGTTATTTTAAGTCAAGGGTAAAGATGGGAGTGAAACCAATGATGTTTGTATGACGCAACAGAAATGAATGAAAAACTAACTACATGAATGAAATCATTTTTTCTTCGATGAAAAGAGATCTCTATACGGGTTCTACGAAACTTCTACAAAGCAAAGTACTTTTTTCTTTTCTTTTCTTGAAACACACTTTTCACACCCAAAAACTAAAAGACTATGAATGCTTTAACAATGCAAACTACCCTAATGCAAGGTATAATGGAGATGCATGATCCTAAATCACTCAAAAATCAAAAGCAATTGTTTATAACTAACAATGAGCCAACTTAAGTACTGAAGAGGATACAAATTTTGAACACAAAATTCTCTCCAAACAAGAAGGACAAATTGTAAAAGATCACATTTCGCTTTCAATAACAAAAAGAAACCATAAACCAAACTTGGCAAAAGAAAAACAAAAACAAAGTTTTTTGAGATCTTTTGTTTTTTAAAGAAGCAACCAAAACAATTTTTGAAATCACCAAAATGCTACTAAAACTCAAAAGATAAAAAAGAAAGCACAAGGAGTATTTGCAAGTTACAAACTCAAAAATGAACAAGAACTTGAGAAAAAAGACTTCAACTTGTACAAAACAATCCAAATAGTAGTAAAGAGTTTGACAAACTGACCAAGAAGCCAAGAAAGAAATACTTCCAAATTCGTCAAAAAGACTTCCAACAATCAAGAAAAGCTATGAGGCCAAAAAACAAAGGAAAACAAAGCAAGTAGATGTGAAATCTGGGCTTGACACTGAAACTGAAAACAATCTCGTGTTCTGGAGCACCAGAACAATCAAGAACTTCAGTACGAAGTCTTGTGTGCCAAAACACAAATTACAAACTCGCTAAAAGGGCAAACCTAGGCCAAATATTTTCAATGAGGAAGAGATGTCAAAATAGTAAGCTTGTAGAATAATTAAATTCTTCAGACATCAATTGACCACATAGAGATTGAAAAGACTAGGCAACGAATCTATCTGGTTTGAAAGATTTGAAAAAACAATGCAAAAATTTGCATACGCGACTGTGTTTAAACACAGAAGCATGCACACACGCTTTTGACACAGGAAACTCATATATATGTGAGTTCACTTTACAGAAACAAGCAAGTATATGCTACTATAAACAAAGTAACGAGCATATACAAAGCTTTGCAAGAAAAAAAAAAAAAAAAACAAAGTTTGATCCAAAAGATCAGACTTAAGGCTTGGGACTTTAGTAGACCAAATAAGACTGTAACAACAAGCAAACCAAAGATTGAGCCCTCATTGATAATGAGCAACCCAAACTAGGAATAACAAGATTGTTATCCCCAGTGGAGTTGCCAATTCTATTTCGGGTGAAAGCACCCTAGGGCTTTGGGTTAGAACCCCAACAGAGCAGAAGCAAACTACAACAAGAAATACTCATACAACTCATGCAAGGTGCTTATATGATCAAACTACGTAAGAGTGACAGTACCCAGATTTCCTTCGTTCGAGTAGGTCCCGCAGGGTTCAGACCCTCTACAACTCCTGATGTTCTTCAAACCTAAAAATCATTCAATTCGAACATACATAGCAATATATAAGTAAAGAATGTTCACGAAATTGACTTTATATCATATAAACAAATGATTGATCATACATCAAAATGACATTCATATATGAATTAAAACATAATTTGATGCATAAACAAAGTTAATTTCAGAAACAAGACAACATTTGTTTTATTGCAATAAGCTATAAATAACATGGAGAGAATTCACCTGAGTCTTTCTCTGGCTCCAAGAGAAACCATCCTCCAGATTCGTCCTATCCTAGCCTTCAACAATCTTCTTCCGTCACCAACACCATGATATCCCAAGAAAAAGGAAGGATATCTATAATCAAGGAAACAAGGGTTTCCTGAAGCTTGGGGAAGTGCATGAGGCATAGGGATTCATCAGACTCAGTCAGGGATAATATCAGTATAATAACTCTATCTCTTCTCCTCCTTTAAGGCCTTCCCAAAGAGGTCTTTTATACCTCTCCCAATTAGTTTTTTAGTTGGGAAATAGTTGGGCCATGGGCAATAGGAGGTAATCAACAGGTAAAACCCGTGACATTCGCCCATAAGTAAGGAAATTTAATTTTTTTAAGTCTTTTAATACATATACGCAGGTTTGGTATTGATTGACCTACGTGTAAACGCTTTTAGCTTAGGGAAAAGTAGCGTATAGGGAATAAAACACTATTTTTTATATATTTGGACCAGGTTTAGAAGGAGGGCTTGCCCTAGGCCATAAACAAAGAAACACACATACCAAGAGTGGTAAATGGTGCTATAACACTAGGAAATCTCGTTGATTTCTTGCTTAACCTATTTCATCTCCGTAATGCAATGCGACTGTGACTTTGGTTTCTTGAACTCTACGTTCAGTTCTTTCTTTGTCTTAGCTAGCGAAGCGACTGGGTTTGTTGTAATGTACTTAATATACCATGAAAACAATCAATCTTGCAACACTGTGACAAGATGATATTTATTCATATCTTCATCATTTATTTATTACGCTTTCCATACAACTTTTGTGACAAACCAAAATTGCTTGGGATCCTTTGATCCCTGGCCCTTAAAGACAATAATGTTTATTGCGTTAGCCATATTAAATGGGGGAAGTGGAGGTGTAGGTGTAGGTGTATGAGGTGGAGGTGGAGGTGGAGGTGGAGTGGTTAGATGGGGAATTCCATAAGTGCCTTGATTATCTAACTGCAACACACCTCTAGGAGTGCTAGGGTTGCTCCTTTCTTCTTCACTTTCTTATTAACCCAATAACGGAATGTAAATAGTTTTAGCAAAATTATCGCGGTCTTGAATCTCTTTCCACTTTGCGTAGATCCAATCTTTCTTCCTTTAAACATCAATCTTCTTGCATGCGTAGTACACCCTTCTGACATAACAATTGTAAGGTCAATCTACTAAGTAAACTAACACATGTGTTTTACTTTGTCAATATGTGTTTGTATACTTGGAAGCATGTCCAAAATATATGGATTTCAGGTGAAATCAAATTAGGAAGGAAATACTATAAAGTTTAAAGGAAGTGCATATTACAAATATAATCTAAGTTTTAAAAGACTAAAAAGTTTCTTGTTCAAGGTGCAACAAGCAAGAGAAGAGGCTCGTAACTTAGGAGGTCCTAGTTGTCCTTCCTCATAGTATTGTCCCCAAGAAGAGAAACTAAAGAGAAGTGGTTTGTAATGTGTAGATTGCAAGAGAAGAGTCTCCTAGCTTAGGAGATCCTAGTTGTCCTTCCTCACAGATCTACTCCAATAAAATTACCATTGCATCAAATAAAACTGAAATTCAAGAAATAATACAAGAAATGCAAAGAGGATGATTTTAGCTATGATTCATAACTTGTTAGAAAGATAACTTAAGTTAAATTCTTGTTTGTCCTTTCATATTAAAAATTGGTTTTAAACTATCATCATCCCAAAATCACACAAGAAACAACACACATCTACATAACTGAAGCATAAATATGAAACAAGAAATACTAAAATTAAAATTATACTAATGTAATCAAAGTGTACTTAGCTTGGTATGGGGACCCTCCAACTTTGCCTTGTAAACCTAAGGAATTCTCAGCTACATCTAACTTATGAAAATATCCACAACATGAACAACAACTTAGAACTGTAGAAAGTATTCTTCAAATGATCAAAAGGTCTCCAATAGTCGGAATACAAATTACATACATGAATGGTTCATAAACTTAGTTTAAATAAGAAAATTATCAACTAACTTAACCACAATAGCTCTAACAATATTCATCTATCCTAATCCATCCATCTAGGTCGAACTCATTAAATCTGGTTCACAAAATTATGAAAATCCCAAAAAATAATATTGTGCCCCTTTTTAATAGGGATTTCTGAATGACAGGTCAAGTTTGACTAGCGTTGACCAGGCCCGGATTTGCTCAATTTGACCGAACCAATAGTTGTTAATCCATTTGTGGTTCCCAAGATTTCCAAATATGCACTCAGCTCTAGCCAAGGTGTCCTGCACATATGACTTTAACAAAGCTATTATAGGAATTATTAGTGCAGTCCAAATATACTCTTAAAACCCAATTTTTACAAAAATCTCTAAAAATTGAAAAACTTAATTTAGTTACCTCAATATGCAAAATAAGAGTGAAATTAAGCATATGTATGTTAAATATGATGGAATATAGTGGTAAATGGATGGGTTTGGGATAGGCAAAAAGGACCAAAATTGAGGGCCAACAACAACATCTTAATCCAGAGCTTTAAGGAATTCAAATACTTACCGTGTGGACCCTTGAAAAACATGTGCTTAACTTCACTGTAGGATACCGATGTGTCAATCGTGAATTTAGTAATAAAGCCTCCAAGAACACTATCGATCTAGTAATCAACAACTATTGTGATCTTATTTTCAATCTCCTTGAGTCGCCTAATCATCTCTAGGGTCCATGTAGTCTCCTCGCACTTCCAACATGTCTTAATTTCATCTAGTTTTGAAAGGCACTTGCATAGCTCATTAGCAAACAATGTGAAAAATATCTTGTGCTGATCTGTAAAGATATACCTCTGCAACCATCTTTCTATTGACATGCATGGATTTCTATTCTCTTGTGCTACAAATTCGCGCACCTTCAAATCAACCCAACCTTGAATCTCTTTTCTAGTCAGATGCCACATCACATATCCCTCAGATAGATCCCAGTCCCAGCAAAATTACCATTTTTTGGCTTGAGGGGCTCAAACCTAGGTTTAGAGTTAGATACGCTAACCAACAAAACCCTTTATCACCGGTCCTTTTAGCAATGATCTGCTCGCGCAAACCACAATCTCACCCGAGGCAATATTGGGGGATGCTGGAACCAGGTTTTCACATCCAAAAGGATTATGGAATGTGGATCTTGATCTATTCTGAATCACCTACATATCTAATACTGTACTACATAATATTACTTAATATTACACTGAATCCGATCTATTCATACAAAAAATCTACTTTGCAGATCTAAAACTCTATCTATTGTGCATAAATCAATGGACCTTAACTATAATTAACTGTAAAAACATTCATATATTAATTATGATCTTATCTTTTACCATATAACACAAAAGTTAATAGTAATCACATAAAGTAAAGTAAGTACACAAGTCTGCCTCAAAATCGTCTTTATTATCTTCAGATCTTAACAATTACAATCCTTCTTACCTCATGTACACAACTACAGGGGCCTGTGCACACAATTGCAAACTTACCAAGTTCTCCGCACACATAGATGCATGAGCCTTCCCCTTCACACAAAAAGATATAACAATTAAAGACTCAAAACATCATCCATCTCTCTTAATTCTAATGTCTTTGACTTACTAAGACAACCCTTTATATATCTTTTTCTCTTAAAACACTACGTGAAACACACTCCACTCAAAATACGAGCTCTTTACAAAATTTTGACAAAACTTTGACCTAGGGGGACCCTGACCCAATAAGGGTTCCAATTGTCATACAACATAAATGATTGTGTAGACTTAACAAAATAGTGTATGAGCTAAATCAAATAGCAAGAGCATGGTATTCAAGATTAGACAAACATTTATAGCAGCAAGGTTTCAAAAGAGGGACACGTGATAGTAATTTGTATATCAAGTCTAAAAATGAAAATCTTTTAGTCAAAATTGTTTATGTTGATGACATAAGTTTTGGAAGTGATGCATATTTTCTAATCCAAAGATTTGTAGCTGAAATGCAAGTTGAGTTTGGAATGTCTATGCTTGGAGAATTATTCTTCTTCCTTGGTTTGCAGATAACACAATCAATGAAAGAAATGTTTATCTCCCAAACCAAATCCCTCAAGGAGATGTTGAAAAAGTTTGGGATGGAAGAGTTTTCACCTATTAGCACTCCCATGGTCCCTGGTTGTAATCTAAGTAAGGATGTTGAACAACCCGATATTAATTAAACAATTTTTAGATCAATGATTGGTAACCTCATGTACCTAAAAACCTCAAGGCTAGACATAATGGAAGTTGTTGGTTTAGTAGCAACGTACAAATAAACCCCTAAGAAGAGTCATCTTTAGATGAAAAAATAATTTTCAGATATTTAAAAGCAACAACGGACTTGAGTCTATGGTATCCCAAGGGTCATAACGTTTCCTTAAATACATACATATATGTTGATTGGGTTGGTAATGTAGATGCTAGGAAGAGAACAAGTGATGGTGCCTTCTGTTATCACTCAAAAATTTCCCTAGGGTTGTTATGTTGTGTTTAAAGAAATAATAAAGGTAACCACAAACCTACTTTTGAGATCAGGATCTAGCCTTCCTAATGCTCAGAGAAGGCTCTCTCTTAATAAATTAACTTTGTTGAATTAATTGATTTTAGGCTAGATATTTAAGCTTGATTGGGTTTTGATTTGATTTGGTGGTGGAATCACTGATTTAGATGGATAGATGAATGTCTTTTTACCATTGGGCTATGGAGTCAAATTGTCAAGAAAACAAGACTGAATCAAGTTCTAAAGATAGTGTCTGCAGGGCAAGGTAGCTGAGTAATTTCAGATTTTTAGGCTGGATGGTGAAGTGGTTTTTAATCGGGATTAAGGAGCAGTTAAGGATTCCTCAAACCAGATAATGAGGGAAATGAAAGAGGTCAATCGAAACTAGGGAGCAATGAATAATTCCCTACTCTAGATATTAGAAGAAAACATCAAAATGAATAACTGTTCAAGACAGAGTGTACTTAAACAAATTATGTAATAATATTCCAGTTATTACATCCAAATTTGGAAAACATGTAAGTATGTGAAATACTTAAGAAAATAACAATTTAACAAATGAAAGATACTTCACTAAAGTGGCCCAACACACGAATCCTGTAATGCAATGCTTTTATTACTCAGTCCAGTCTACTAACTTGAAAATGTTACAATAAACCCTTAGGTTTCAGATCAATACAACCATAAAAAGGTTCAACAATCCACCCCAAACTACTTTGATTTGTGAAGTATTTATACAAAAACTATTACAAAATATCCTAAAACTAATTTAGGAATTATTCAAGGAAAATGAAATATCTTCATGCAAGAAAATAGAGACAGCTATCTAACTAATGCAAGTTGTCCCTGTTTATTTGTCTTTGTTGTTTGCTTTCACTAATATTTTGTTGTTTTATCTCTTTTATTGTTTTGCTTTATGCTAGCTGTCCCTTTACTTTGCCTTTGAATTTTAAACTCTGTCTTTCATCTGATACTCTTTAATTTAACTGATATGTTACTATTTACTATTTTACCTTTCATTTTCACAGTAAATCATTCAACTTTTCCCAAGACTCTGCATCTGGTAATTAAAGTTTTACCATTCTTTTGAAGATTTCATCGGCCTCTGTGTATTTTGGAAATGTAGGTTTGTTGATAAAGATATATTTTACCTCATGCTAGAGGTAAAGTAGATTCTCAAAAGTTTGATAGAGCACTTTCCCTGTTCGAATTCCTTTCATGGATGAATTGTTTGCTTTTTCCTTTGCCACTTCTCTGATTTTCTTATCATAGTCTTCATGCTTCATCAATCTGTCATTGATAACCAAAGGATTTGGCAGGCCTTTCTACCTCAAACATCAAATTGACCATAAATATGGTTATTGCAAGCTCCATGTTTTGACACTTGTCTTCTAGTTGTATCATCAGATTCCTTTTGGTGATTACTTTCTTTACTTCTAGAATTGTTTCAGTCTTGTCACTTATAGCAATCTCTTCCAATTCTTGTTTGTTCTTGGAATCAAGAAACTTAATGATTTCATTGGCCTCCTTTGGCTTCTTACCAAGTTCTTCCTTAACTCTTTGAATAGATTCAGTTGCTTCCTTGATTAAATCCTTATGCTCAAAGATGACTTGGATGGATGGCCAAATATCATTAACAGAGTTAATGCTATTGGCCCACAGCTACTGCTTTGCTTGGGAAAGTGGTTCTTTCAATGTCAATTCTTTCTCTAACTTCTATATTATTTCAATCAATTTGTTTGACTTCTATGTTTCATTTTTATGCATTATTTATACCAAATTCTTTTCATCTTCTAGAATTTTTATTTGATCTTTAAGTCTATGTTACATAGTAATTTATCACCGCTTTCACCCCTAGTCTTCTCACTGTGTCCTGTGTCCAAGTCAAACATGCTTATGATAGACAAATGCTCTCCTATGCTGCCAATTGACCCACTTTTTCTAAGTTATCTGCCTCATCGTAGCTTTGGGCTTAATAAACGCGCTGAAAGGTGCTCATGAACAGTCCATTCGCACTGCTAGTGCGGAAGTACACCTTATTCCCGTGATGGCCCGATTTTAAACACCAGCGTGGGGCTATGTGTTTTCTTCGGTGATGATCTGACTAGCTGTACTGATCACTAGCGATGTCAATGCTGAACCCCAATTATATGCCTGCGATGATCTAGATTGGGCGAATTTGTTCCAACAGTCGGCCTTCCAGATGACTCCAGGCCTAGTTGTTGGCCTAGTTTATGTCGCCCTTCCTTCCCTGGTGTGGCAGTTTCATCAATTGTGCTACCTTCCTTGATGATAAGCTCTCTCTTCCACCTTTCATGGAGACTCCTCCTATTTAAACTCTCACCATTGATATGCATTGCTAGTTCCTGATAGTTGGCTAGTTGAGCAGTGCTGTGAGTGTTTTGAGAGTTTGTTAGATAGCTGGTGTGAGTGTGGCAAGTGTGGGATTGTTGATAACTTGTGGAAGGTTATGAAGTGCCCTTAAACTTGTGTAAAACTTATGAGTGAGAGAGCTCTTGTATGTTGGGAGATCCATCTTCAAAGAGTGAATGCTTGAAGAATATGTTGGCTGGACCTTTCTGAGGAGGCTTGTGACGTCAAGACTTTGGTTGTAAGATGACTCTTATTTCATTATTAATGCAATCAATGATGTTTTCCGATGTCTTGTATGAAATTTACTTGATAGCTCATGATTTCTTGACTTTGCAAGTAAATAGTTCGTTGTTGTATCTAGTTATGTGCTTTGTTGTATTTCCTTTGCTTTGTTTCAGGTTGATCACTCACTAAGGAGAAAGAAGCAAAAGCTGGAGCAGCATAGTGGAACTCCATCGACCATCGGTTGAGGTAGGCCTCCAACTTTAACTGTTTAAGGAAAGCTATTGTTGATCTGTCCTTGTTTGTGACTAGACCCACTCTAGGGCTAGAGGGGTTGCCTCTGTTCGTAGAGGGAACACTTTCCTGCATCACAAATTAGAGACTCCGCTGGGGAGCGGTTTTGGCCTTTGTTTTTCTTGTTTTCTCTTGCCTTGATTTTTTGATTTGGTCCCTTTTGAAGTTTTTAGGATTAGTTATTAGTCCTTTGAGTTTCCTGGGTTGATCTGGGAAATACCCCTATCTGATTGAAGAATTGACTGTCTCTGATTTAGGAGTTTTGGTTCGCCTGTCATTGTTTTGAATATCATCGCGGTTTTAATTTTAACAGTGGCACTGTCATCGCGCTCACTCTTTTATAATATCCTGTTCATCATGTAATTACGTCGCGATGGTTATGAAAATCGGACCATCGCGGGAAATTCATGTACTTCCACGCTGACATTGCTTTGTTGTTGCGGCTAGTGCTTTATCAGCACTTGTTGCTTGCGTATTACCCGCGCTTATTGCTATAGAATTGATTTTCTCAATTCTGCCTCCTATGTCCATCAGTCCTACTAGTCCCTTGCTTTTCTCACTTGCTTGATGACTTGTTTTTCACTATTCATGGTTAAGGCACTCTCTTGGGAGCTTTGTTGAATGAATCTTGTTTTTTTGCTTATGTAACCTAGATCACTATTTCAAGTTCCTTGAATCTGTTGGCTTGGTTGCTTGTTTTCTCAAGGTTTGTTTGCGGCTTCTTGTTGGTTTGATTGAGCCTTCTCCTTAGCCTGTTTTTCGTTGATTGTTTAGTGAAAGTTATTGAACCAATCTTTGGCATCGATTCGATTTCTTTTCACTATCGAACATAGATTACAATTGTTTGGATCAATCGGGATTTTCCACACTTGCTTGTTGCTTATTTGTTTCTTCTAGGTTTAAAGACATCAAAATCAAAAAGTTTGCATTCATTTAGTACGAAAGTGAAAGTGAATTTGCATTTCAAGTTTGCATATTGGAAAGCGAATGATAAGATCTCTCATTAGTAGTATCCGTGCACTTTAGGAATTGGTGTCTGTATGCATTGAGGGACTGCTTTTGTCGTCTTGGTTTTATTGGTTTGGAAATAATCTCTCTACCCTCCCGTAGGTAGGTGTTCATTGAAGAAAAATGATTTTTCATTCATTCTAGCTGCATCCTAGGATTTATTATATACACACGGTAAGGCCTGAAAACTGAAACATAATCCAAGATCAACTCTAAAATGAACTGAATGAATCTAACAACGCATTGGGACATAACACACTATTTAGAGGTCTAGGCTAGAGACGTGCTCCGACGTCGTTAAACCTAGTCACTTTTGTTTCCACTCAAGGTTGGGTGATTCCTCCTTCTGTGACTCAATAGTGGTCTAGTATGGAATTGTGCTCCCATGTACCATCGAGT
>APFE030400483.1:68143-102217 GCA_000404065.3 Pinus taeda | reverse complement strand
CTGGTAAACCTTTTGCCTAGTTCTCCAGAGTAGTCACTTTCGCTCCTTTTCGGACTCCCTAAAAGAAAAGGTTCATCTGAGCACTTGTCACTTTAGGCTCATTAAACATTCGAAGGCAACTAGAGTCATCTTTTGGTCCTTTTCTCAACTCTTTAAAGATGAAAAGGTGAAGTTGTGTTCTTGTGTCTTAAAATTTATTCGGCCACGTTCACATTTACCCTGTTAGATCTTGTTTGCGTTAGCTTGAGTAGGGTTCTTTCCCGTTAGTTTTCCTAGGGTTTTTGAATCAAATCATCCTGGCAGAATCACCGATCCCGTCTCCCATTCCAAGTGACCAAGGGTCTCCCTCTTCTGTTGCTCCTGAGATATCGGTTGGTAGTGATACTCTCCCTGTTATTCCAAGTATCCAACCGATTAACTCTCACGCTCCAGAAGACAAGGCTTACGATATTCATTGGAACCCCGTTTGATAGCCTTTCGAAGAAGATATTCCCGGTACTCCTCCTAGTGTTTCGATCCCAATGTCTTCCTCTGACATGGATGACACATCCCCCATCACAAGTGAAGGATCCATTGTGATGAGCAGTGAAATTCCTATCCCAACGGAAACTCCACCCTTCAGTGTCACCCCTCTCGGTGTCATGTTGCCCTTATGCTATAGGGCTTTGAGGGATGTTATTGGTTCTAGGACCTCCCTTACGAGTTCTATGTAGTCTCATGCCATCACTTCGACTTTGAAGTCTTTTATTCCTCAAATTCACAATGTGTCTGTCACCTCAGTCTCGATTATTCCAACTGTCTGTGTGGCTTCTTCAATGCTTGTTGTTGGTGCCGTCACTGTATCCTCAGTTGTGACCACTATTGTTGGACCTTCCCCCGGATCGGCAAATAGTGGCCCATCGGTATCCACATCCGGAGTTGTTGATCCTACACTTAATGCCCCACCTTCTTCTCATTCCATTCCAGCAGGGGAGGCACACGATCAATATTTGCATGCTCTTCAGAATCCGGGCACGCAAAGGCCCGTTTCATTATTACAATTCTCAAGGAGCTCACCTTTATCACCACGGGCCTTTGCCATCTCAGCCTGTGGTTGAGGTCATAGTCCCATTAGCTGTTGCTTGGGGTACCACTGGTTACGGTGGTGGCCAAGTACCCCTTGTGAATTTTCAAGGACCACCTTATCAAGGTCAGCTGCCTTATAAACAACCCTCTTATGGGTAGCAGTATTACGAACAAACTTATCCTGGGCAATCTGGGGGCCCACAAGGACAACCCTTTCAGGGACAACCTTCGGCTTATGGTGGTTCATCTTTTACTTATCTTGGGCAACCCTCTGGAAATCCAGGACAACCTTACATGCAACAAGGTCAACTTGGTGTCCAGCAGGGATACCCTTTTGGGCAGGTCGGTCAGCCTTACGTACAACAAGGCAGTCTGGTCAACCATCTGGACAAGTTGGTCAACCTCAAATCCAATCAGGTCAACCAACTGTCCAATTGGCCCAGCCATACGGTCCATCAGGGCAGCCATCAGTTGTGCAAGGACAACCCAATACCTAGCAGTCTCAACCTTCTGGGCAAATGGGCCAATCCTAATCTCAACTAGGTCAACCTTTTGGCCAGGTGGCTCGGCCTCAATCCTCTCAAGGACATCTTTCTAGGCCTGCTCAACCGGGCACTCAAATGATTGTTGCTTCTCAAGCTCCACTAGGTTTTCAGCCCCAGTCTGGGCCCCAAACCCAATCTGGTCTTCAAATGTAGGTTGGATCCCCACTTCAACCTGCTTATCAAACGCAGCCTGGCTCTCAGGCTCAGTATGGAGCCCAACCGCCTTATGGTTTCCAGCAGTCCCAATGGAAAACTCAATTTGCCCCGTATCAAAATTATCAACAACTGCAGGTGAGTCCTTATCAGAATTACTAGCAACCGTATGCTGCTCCTGTAGGCCAAGTTGGTAATCAATGGAATGCTGGGCGGCAAGTCCAGGGTTAGCCATCCAGTTATAGCTACAACCCCTACGGACAGAACCCTCCTGGGCCAAATCCGTCCGGACAAAATCAATGGGGGCAACAAGCAGCTGGTTGGAACTCTAGTGCTACCTCCTACCCATAGCCTCAAATGTCCTTTAATCCTCAATTACCTTTTTTAGTAACGATGGAGTTACCAGATGTGTCCAAACTGACCAATGATCCTATCCTTCATAATCTGTATTGGCCACCGGTTCCAACTAAGATTCCCGGTGATTGTCCCAAATTCGATGGCAAAGTTGGAGAGGACCCCCAAGCCCACGTTATGAATTATCATCTATGGTGTTCGTAAAATTCATGGCTTGATGATTCAATCCGGCTCTGTCTTTTTCAAAGGACCCTCACTAGATCTGCTGCTAAGTGGTATATTGAGTTAGCTCATGGATCTTTTCAGGATTTTAACTCGTTGGCTATGGAATTTTTAACTCATTTTCAGTTACTGATTCGATATGAAACTTGTACACATCTCCTAACATCCCTTAAACAAACAACAGCTATGCACATATTCGATCATATCCATGAATGGAGACGGCATCGCCGTTTGATTAAGTTTTGGATTCCCGATCAGCTCCTGATTGAATGGTTCACAACCTCATTCGTCGGTCCAATAGCATGGGACATTGCTATGGGGGCATGTGTGACTGAAGAGCAGGCTATTGCGGTGCTCAGTACCTTGACTTGGTTTATTCCCACTCTGGTACACTCTATGATTATTTTCCTGATGCCCCAAGGCCCGGAACTTCCAAAGCCCCCCCAACACCATCTGTTGATGGTATCATTGGTTCTGTCAATCCGCCTTCTAAGAAATCTTCCGCGAACCCTGGGAAGAAAAAGTTGAATGCCTCGAATGAAAATACTTCTCAGTTTGTATCCAATTTTGGTAATACTTCCGAGGTCAACGTCGTCTAGTCCACCACGGCGGACCGAGCCTCGAAAGGAAAAAAGAAAGGAAAAGGAAAGAATAAAGTTGATCAACCGAAGCAGGATTCTGCTAAACCTCCACCTGAGGAGGGAACCAAACGCAAGCCCAAGTATCCTTGTCTTATCTGTGACGAGGATCACTATACCAAAGACTGCCCGAGGCAGTCTGAAGTTAGTCGTTTGTTGAAAGGTGCTCCTGGGACTCCTGCGGTGCTGAAAGAACCTTTTCCCTCGCAGCAAACGCAAATGGTGGTTGATCCATCCCAATCCTCTTCTCCCTTTGGTTCTCAAGTGTTTATGGCTGGGACAATCCGCATTCACATTAGTACTCGAGCAAAAGAATATCCGTTGCCTGCCGGGAAAGAGCCTGAGGTCCCCTCTAGCGCTCCTTCGTCCAGTTCTGGTTCGCTCCATATTGAGAGACCTAGCACTGAGACGCCCGTCCGACGCCCTCCTAAAGGTGTACTCAGGAAATATTCTTACAACCCTAATGCTCGTGCTGCTCAGTACTATAGCATTGTTGAGGACTTAGCCAAGGCTCCATCAGCTATGTTCGCTCTAGAAGTTCTCCAGAGCTGCCCCTCCCAGAGGAAGTCCTTGCTATCGGTTATTGGTGGCATTGACCCGACCGACTCGGATTTGATTTCTTTTGACCTTGAAAAACCATATACCGAGACTGCTGTCATGCGGAAAGAGTTATTTTTGCGGACAAACCTAACCTCCCTAGGAGTCTAAGACTCTCTAGTGACAAACAAACCAAACAAGAGCAATCCTTCTCTAAACACACATTATTCTATGAGAACTCAAGTGTTTTCCGATCTTACGTTAGGTCCAACGCTTGTTGTAGCAGTCCAGACTTGCTGATCCAGATGAGCTCCTCCTTCACTTTAAGACCTGCATACACTAACAAAGCAAACGATTACATAACACCTGAATATTCATCATAAATAAAAGCATGTTCATCACATAGACCAAGGAGTACATGAAATAATTCATTAGCAACAAATCATTGAGAAGAATGGACTTATTTGTATTAAGGAAACAAAAAAGGAACCATTACAACCTGAGCCTTGGTGTTGTGCAAGCTCCTCCCCGGGTCCAACAAGAGATTTCCTCTACTTTGACAAGCTCACCCACTCCCAATATGGCAACAAGGAAGGATAGTGATCTCTCCTCACAAGTCAACAATGGAAGTCCTAATTCCAGCAGCATTTACCCTTTAGAATTTTCAGCTTTCAACCTCCCTCCTTTGGCCCAAGGCCTGTATTTATAGTATTCTAGAGGAAGTTATTCAGTTCCAACATCAATGGGATACTCCCTCTTTGGATGGGGTAGCTCCTCTCTTGATGGGATAAGTTCCTCTATCATAGGGGTGCATGAACCATCTGGAGGCGCTCAATACACGTCAAACACTCTTCTAGAAGGCTCTAGAAGTGACCACAAGTAACTTTTTAGAGATGAAACTCGTGCCTTTTGGCCTTTACAGGGGTACGCACCCAACCTTTAGCTTACAGAGCATATAAATACGCAGGTACAGTGTGTTAGGAGTGCGTACACGCAGGCAAGGTAGAGAGAACCTGCGTACCCAGAGATAAACATGTTTTAAAGTGACTTTCTCTCTTTTTGAAGTTTGACATGAAGAGAAAAGGTTTGAGGCTTGACAAGGAGGACAACATGGCTATTTAACTGCAGATAACCATGGTGACAAATTTCAGTGTAACAAGGATGAATTCTATTCTGCACCGCTTTGTGCATTAGAAACTATCATGGGGGGGAAACCACAAAATGAGTATGATATCATTGAAAATTTAATTTAGAATCCACCCCCAAATACCTTACCACTAGAAGGTATAATGAAAGGAACCCAAAACAATACCTTAACTGATCTCTGTGTGGTCAACCCAGCCTTGCTCCGTGATAAGAATATAGAGTTCATCCCAGAAAGAACCTTGAAAAACAATTCATCCCTATCCACTTCCCAAGAGGAGCTGTGTAGCTTATTGAGAAAACATTTAGATGCCTTCGCCTGGAGTTATAAGGAGATGAAGGGAGTGCACCCTTCAGTATGTACTCATCACATATACATTAAGGAAGATTTCAAACCAGTCAGGTGGCCTCAAAGGAGGATGAATCCAACCCTTAAATACATTGTTAAGGAAGAATTGCAAAAATTACTTGATGCAAGATTCATCTACGGCATCTCTGATAGCGAATGGGTCTCTCCTTTGGTGTTAGTGCCAAAGAAAAATGGTAAGTGGAGAATCTGCGCTGATTATCAGTAATTTAACAAAGCCACTAAAAAGGACCATTTTCCTTTGCCTTTCATATATCAAGTGTTAGATGTTCTGGTGGGGAAAAAGTTATTCTCCTTCCTAGATGGGTTTAGCGGGTACAATCATATTCAAATCAGCCCAGAAGACCAAGATAAGACCACTTTCACTTGTCCTTGGGGTACCTTTGCATATCAGGTCCTTCCTTTTGGTTTTTGCAATGCTCCAGCCACTTTCTAGAGAGCAGTATTGAGTATATTTTCTAAATTGGTTCATGATGCAGTGGAAATATACATGGATGATTTTACTCCTTATGGTTCTAACTTTCAGGAAGCTTTATCTAACCTAGCAAAAGTCTTGGACAAGTGTATTGAAGTGAACCTGTCCCTTAATCTGGAAAAATGTGAATTTTTTATGACTGAAGGGACCGTGCTAGATCATGCAATATCTCAACAAGGATTACAGGTGGACCCCAACAAAGTTGCCATTATCCAAAGGGTCCCACCTCCTCAAAAGGTGAGAGATGTCCAAAGTTTCCTAGGCTTAGCTAGATATTACAGAAGAGTCATTAAAGATTTCAGTAAGTTAGCCTCTCCATTGTTTGGTCTTTTAGGAAAAGATGTCGAGCTCATATGGACTGAAAATTGTCAAGAAGCCCTAGATACCTTGAAAAGAAAACTTGTGACTGCCCTAATTTTGAGAGGCCCAAACTGGGCCCTGCCTTTCCACATTTACACAGATGCCTCGAAAAAAGCAACAGGAGTAGCCTTAGGACAAATTGATGAAAATTTACCTTATTCCATATACTTTATAAGTAAAAATTTGTCAAAGACCGAGTGAAACTACACAGTAACCAAGAAGGAACTCCTAACTGTAGTGCATTCCTTGAACAAATTCATACATTACATCACAAGCTATCAAACCTTTGTACACACTGATCATGCTGCAATTAGGTATTTAATGAACAAACCAAATGTAAATTCTTGCATTATTAGATGGTTGATTTACTGCAGCAGTTTGATTTGACCATTGTTGATAAGCCTAGTAAAGAAAATGTTGTTGCTGACTTTTTGTCTAGAGTAAATTTGCCTGCAGGAGAAGAAGGAATGGTGGATGATTAAATTCTAGATGAACAAATATTTGCTATCTCAGTACTCTCTCCATGGTTTGCTGATATAGCGAATTACTTGGTTTCAGCACAGTTCCCACCACACCTGTCCTCAAAAGAGAAAAGCAAGATCGTCAAGAAAAGTGCCCATTTCACCTGGATTGGGGGCAATATTTTCAAAATTGGCCCAGATCAGATCTTGAGAAGATGTTTCAGTGAGGAGGAATTTTTTGACATTCTCTTGATCTATCATGACAGGCCTTGTGGAGACCATTTTGCAACAAAGAGGACTACCTTCAAAATATTGCAGGTAGGCTACTATTGTCCCACTCTTCATCAAGACGTGAGGAGGTATACCAGCTAATGTGATCTGTGTCAAAGGATGGGGAAACCTACTCCAAAGGATGAGATGCCCATGCAACCTCAAGTGACCTTTGAGCCATTTGAGAAGTGGGGCATGGACTTTGTGGATCCTATCAACCCTCCTTCAAAACAAAAGCAATACATCATTGTGTGCACTGATTATCTAACAAAATGGGCAGAAACAAAAGAAATCTAAGCAGCAACAGAGGAAAATGTAGTTGAGTTTTTGAGAGAAAACATATTCTATAAGTTTAGGTATCCAAGAGAAATGGTCATAGACCGAGGTAGTTAGTTCACTTCCAAGTTGATTGAAGACCTGCTCACACATCATAAAATCAAGCACAGGACTTCCATCCCTTACCATCCACAAGACAATAGGCAGGTGGAAGTCACTAACAAAGCTTTTGAAGGAATTCTGACCAAGGTAATGAGCAACAATAGAAAATATTGGGCGGATAGACTAGTTGTGGCCACCTAGGCCCGCAACACAACATGGAAGACAACCACAGGGTTCACACCCTATGAACTGGTCTATGGGAAGAAGGATTTGCTTTCAATAGAATTTGAATACAATACACTAAGAATGGCAGCTCAGTTGGACCTAGACCTTAGCCATGCACAAAGGGCAAGACTGCTCCAGCTCAATGGATTGGATGAACAAAGATTACAGGCCCTTCTCCACACAAAGGCAGTTTAGCTTCAGAGGAATATATGGCATGAAAAAAATATCAAGGAGAAGCAATTCCAAGAGGGAGACTTGGCACTGCTCTATGATTCAAGGTTTAAAGACTTCAAAGGAAAGCTGAGCAAAAAATGGCTGGGACCCTACACTATGGAAAAATGCAATGAAAATGGTTCAGTTCTGATCAGAACCATTGATGAGGAATCCATCCCCATGCTTGTCAATGGACATAGGTTGAAAATTTACAAGAAGCCCCTCTCCAAGCAAGAGTTCATTGAATATTTGAATAAGAAAGTGATGGTAGTGGAGCAGGTCTTTACCTCCACTTCACCCACTCACTGAAGAAGCAAAAAAAAAAAATGAAAATAATAAGGACTCAAATAAAAACCTCCATGAGGCACTTGAGTCCCATCATTGGGTTGAAAACATCTTTTGAGGTGGTCCACTGATGACAAAAACAAAAAAAGAGAGAATAAGATCCCTGGGTGAAAACCTCCCTTGGAGGCGCCCAGGGCAGGCAATGAGGGTGAAAACCTCCTTGAGGTGCCCTAGTTGTCTTTCAAAAAAAAAGGGAAAAAAGAAAAAAGATCAGAGAAAAGAAGGAAAAGGAAATTGACTTTCAATGTGCATTGCAGGTTATAGGTGGACCACAGGGAGCAAGGGAAGATGCCACAGAGCCTATTTCATCTCTTCCACACACTTTTCCATCATGTCTAACCTTTTCTTCCACCCCACTGTGTTTTCTTCTGAACGTTGTGTGTTCTATAGGAGGCCCTGTGTGTTCTACAAGAGGCTCCTGTAGAAATCACACAGAGCCAGAAATGGTTCCAAAAAGCAGTTTGAGGGGCTAAGAGGTTTCATGAAGAGCATGTACACCCTCCTACAGCTATCCAACCTCCTTGCCATCCATCCCACACTTGCACCAACTCATCATCATCGATTTCTTTCCTTCCTGTTGAAAAACCCATAAACAAGTTTTTAGAAAAAAACAAAAAATAAAGGAATCAGCACCTCAAATCTCACCTACAACTTACCAATAACCTCTCCATCTCAATCAACATCTCTAGTGTCATCCTCACAACTCCCAACACAAAAACGAACTAAAAATTTTAAAGGGAGAAGCAGCTACAGGAGCTCCTATAGGAATTCTTGTAGCAGTTGATCCCTTTAAAATCAAGCCACAACAGCAATAGAAGTAAAACCATGGGATTGAACGGGACATCTGAAGCTAGATCTAGCTAGAGGATACCTGCACAAAGAAAACAAGCCACACATCAGGAAGTAGAGAGCATGTAGCAACTGAAATACAAGCATGCAGTAGTGAAAGGAACCAAAATGCCTCACAGCATGTATATTCAACTCTCAGGTAAGTGATTAACCCTCTCCTCTGTTGCATCTGTGTAATTTTAGAATATGCATAAGCGAATGAGATGGTTAGGGTTGAACGAGAAAAGGTGGCCAATTAACTCGCCACCCTCATCAGTTGACTACGCTCATTCACAGATGCCACCACACATGTGCCTAGTAAACTCAGAGAAAAATCTAAAGGACAGGTAGTGGAGTGCCTGCAAACTCCGAAAATATCTCAAAGAAGAAATAAGTATTCCTCCTCGAAACTCCTTCACCACATTTTCTTTCATTCCATCCTTGTCCACTTAGCTGTAGCAAGCTCTCTGTCACCACCATAGCCTCAAAACCATTGTTCTCCATTGCTTTCATCCATCCTCCTACTATCGACATTCTATAGGAGCAGTAACAGGTTCTACAGGAGCACCTACAGCCAGTTCTACAGGAGGGACAGTAAGCAGTTTTTAAGGAGAAAACATGGGATTTTTTCTCAATTTCTGGCGTGAAGAGGTAGGTTCTCCACATAACCACCTTGATTATCAATATATGCAAGGAATGATATAATTTTAAGGAGGAATTGAGTCCATAGGAGAAGAGGAATTCCATAACAATTTCCTACCTGTTTTCTTAAAAAAAGCACAGTTTTTCTCTGTTTACCTATTTCTTGAAAACTCTTGTCTCTACTTTGGGTGTTCAAAAAGGGTATAAGCACAATAACAAGGGGATTCATCAGGAAGGAGCCCACAAATTAAGCCAGGCTCCATGAACATCCAGTAGTAGCCATTTTCACCAAAGCCAATTGGATGCCATTTTTTGAGAGATTCTGGGGGTTTGATGAAGAAGTGGCTCAGGAGTTTTCCCTTTCTTTATTCCCTCACACAAGGACCCATGTCGTCGTTACTTTTAGAGGTCTTTCCAGGGAAATCACCCCGGAATTTATTAGTAGGGTTACCACCATTCCTCTTGGATTACCTTGGAGCAAAGTTGAAAAGGCAATTGGACAATCTGCCAAGCAAAATTTCTTCCAACCCAATGAACATCCTGTAGAAGACAAAAATGGCATTATAAGGACAAGCATACCTTACCCTTGGGATGAGGTCAGTTACCAAATTATCAAATATATTTCCTGTGAGGGAAGGTATAACATAGTTTATGGCTACCATTTCAGACTTCTCCATGAGCTGAGATATGGCATGGACACTCCAACACCCCAGAAACTCATCATCCCCCATTTTCTCCTGCAGTCCCTCATAGACTCCAGCATTAAGTTGAAGGAAGGAGGTCTAGATTAGTTGGCTCACCATGGGTTAATTAAACTGTTAGTGGAAGAATCCATCCACACCTCCACAATCCCCATAACATGTGAAATCTTCAGAAACATGACAGCAGAAAATCATGTAAAGACCCTCACATATGATCTCAGTACTTTTGATAGTGAGGGGGAAGAACAACAAGGGGGATAAGGGGAGGAAACTGAGGAATAAATAGAGGAGGAGGAAACCAAACCAGAGGAGGAATAAAACAAACCAAAGGAGGAAGAAACCAAACCAGAGGAGGAAGAAATCAAAATAGAACAAAAGGAAACAAAACCAGCAGAGACAGAGGAAAAGACAAAAGGCGAGGAAAAAGGGGCAGAAAAGACAGAAGTGTCTCCTGAGACCCTAGAAAGGGAGGCAACAGCTGTTCTCGCTGCCCTCAGCACCCCCAAGTAAACCAAAACAAAAGAGGAAGATGTAGGCTTCAATGTATTTCAGGGCTCAGAAAAGCACAAGGATAAAAACAGGAAAACCACAACCATCTCCAACAGTGCCCATTATAATTGAAGATTCACCCATTGTCAAAGGGGAAGAATCTCCCTCTAAAACCCCTATCACATATGAAAGAGGGACTCCCAGATATTCCACCTAGAAGAAAAGAGTGCAACTACAGGACTCAAAAATAGTTCTACAGGAGGCACAGACTGTTCTACAGGAGACCCTATCAAGACTAGAGGAGACCGAAAAACTTGAAAAAAGACTAGAAGGATAGTCACAGGGGAAGGAGGAAGCAACAAAGACTCAAGAACCTGATCCCCAGCCGAGTTTTCACTATTACTACAATCTTCTTGAGGGAGGAAGAATCATTCCATAGAAATTTGTAATCCCACTTTTCTTTGAGTTGGAAAAAGAAAGAATAAGTAACCACAAATAGATGAAAACACCAAATCCAAGGGGGTAGAGGATATTGGCCACATGGAGAACAAGCTTATAGAAATAGGCAGGGAGTTAAGTGTTGTAAGACATAGAGAGGCAACCACAAGAACACACTTGGAAACAGAAAATGCATTACTTAGAAGACAGCTGTAAGAGAGGGAGACACAACTAGCATGCATGCCCAGCTGGTCTATGGAGGCACTACAGTGTAGAACACCAACAAAATCATATGGATTATACCTCAAGGACCAACGGCTACAGTTTCAAATAAATACTTTGGCACAGAGAGGCACAATGCCTTTCCAAGATTATAGATAATTTATCGACCTATGTGACCAAAGTTTAGCAGAAGATAAGGAAAAAATAGCAAAGTTTTATTTTCATAACATGGGCCTCACCAATATGACCGTGTGGGACCCCAATGCTAGGCTTGGGCACCTACAACTAATGGCCATGGCATCATGGATGAATCATGAGGAATTAATGGCAACAAAGATAAGGAAATTGATGATAAAGGAGTAGAATGAGCCCTTGATGATCAGATCTGAGCCATCAGACCCCATGGCTCTCATCACTGCACACCAACTACTTTCAAATAATCCCTAAATTGCCCCTAAGTATATCAATGATTAGGCTCAGGCCATTCCACATTTTGAGGACATAGAAAGGTTACTTGGGGAAGACTGTATTCATGCTTTTATAAGGAGGTGGAACACCCTACCACACAGTCTGCAGATCAGGGAGTATCACTCCCCAACAAGGATGAAAGAAGCATTAAGGAGAGTGTCACTGTACAAGTGCTCTATGCAGAATTTGAAGGTCAATTGCATTCACCTCAAATTGAGTCGCCCACTACAGCTGGGCCTGCTAGAAGGTAGAAAAGAGGAAGAACAACAACCGCAGTGGGAAGAGGTGGACACAAAGGTAGGATTCCATGAAAAATAAGAGGACCTCACATCAGAAGCATGGGATGTCAGGGAGGCCATGAGAGCCATCAAAAATGAAGAGATGGATTGAGTTGCTCAGAGAATGAGCAACACCTTCAGTAGGGGGTGATGATGAGCCCCATAAATGTGTAATTATATGGCCTCATTTTTCCTCCTAACATAGTTTAATCAACCATTCTCATTAGCTTATTGCATGTTTTTTAATTATATTTATGATTGTGGAGTGATTTGGGTTGGTCATTATGCCATGGATTCTAATATGTGTTTAATGCAAATTTTTGTTCAATTTTGGAGATAAAGTCGAAGATTTAATGGACAATTGGCAGCAATAATTCGAAGTAGACAAGGGGGAGGATTTATAGGAGGGTATACCCCTCATTTATGACTCCCCACATAGAATTCTCCACCATGCAGCTCGGAGCACAAATAGTCACATCAATGCACTAGGAGGTAGCTGAGCAAGTGGAGGATAGCTTCTGTTTAACTCAAGTTTTTGGAGCCAAGCCTCCCTGATTTTAAGGAAGTTGTTGGGAGCTTTAGTTGTATAAGTAGAGAGGCCTAGGGCCTCATTAGGAAGTTAGTCAAATTTTCAAATTTGTGTTGCAGCTTTCCTCTCCTCAACTTCGAGCTCATTTTGTTGAGAGTTTCATGTAATCCTATTATTATTTTGATAATAAAGATGAAGTCATTTTCGAGCTAGCAATGAGTTACCTTAGAGGACTGAAGCTCTTGGGCTAGGGCCCAATCCAAGTATCCAAGATTCTCCTATTTGTATTTCTATGCTTTGTTTTAGTTTATGAATTAGTTGTTGTTAGATGAATTTCTTTCTTGGTTAAGAATAGGTTGCTTTTGGTAGTTTAGAAGGTTGTTTCCATTTGATTTTTTCATAGCAGGTTGAACAGTGATAGAAATAAGATATAAAAGAAAATCAGCAAAGCCTTGGCATCCTTTCCTCCTTTGGGACCATGAACTGAGGCCAAGACCCTCTTGTTGCCACAAAAAACATAGATTTGCCTTTTCCATAGGATTTCTAGTGTTGTAGTTTGTTAGAAGGTTAATGCTTTGCTTTAGATCTCTTTCACCATGTGCATTTCTATCTTGCAATAAGTTTCCTTCTATGCTTTCTCTCATTATAGCATTTTTCAGCATTTCTTTCCATAGCTCATAATCTAGATTAGCTTGATGCAAAATTCTATTTTTTGATGTACTTAGATTCCTTGCTTGCTTGATCTCCTTGTTTGATTTTTAGGTCCTTTTGCATCCAATCTCTTCTCACAAAAAGTTATCCAATCAGCCATCACAATCTCTCTTTGGTCTATGCCTCACAGGTCACCCATAGTTCATCTCAAATTGGCCCTAGTTTTCTGCACCTTTTCATAGACTTTCCTCTCTTTCCATGAACCAATCTGACCATCTTTCTCTCTCCTAATCATTCTTGAAGGACCCTAAACACCTTAACACATCATCCTAGCCTTCAGCTACCCTTTCCACCCACTTTCCTACCTTCAAAACCTCTACAATTGCTCTCGGCATCGTCCTGTAGACCTCCTGTAGACTTCCTATAGATCCCCTGCAACCTGCTGTAGATTTTTTTGTAGGTTTCCTTTTGAAGTCCGATTGCAAGAAAAGCCTCCAGAAGGCCACCTGAGACCCCCTACGACCCATCCACACCTTCCTACATCTTCTCAAGTCCCGAAACCACCCTCCATTTCCACCTAATCACTACCACATTAACAATCAATAAATTACATGCATGACACTTTTGCATAAAAACACATAAAAATCCAAAAAGATGTTTTTTGCTCATTTACTTCTAGAAATAGCTTGAGTAGATGTTTTTTACTTCCTGAGTAGGTAATAGCATCCATTTCATGGTTTTTCATCTCTCTTTCTGCAAAAGTAGGATTAGTTGGTTAAGTAGGGATTGCTAGGTTTACTTTACATTTCAGTCTTCTTTCCCTTTCTGCAAGTAGAGTAGCCTTTGTAGATTAAGCTTTCCTTTCTTTCATCACATCTAAAGCTTCTTCTGGAACCAATAGAATTTGACTTGAGTTCCTAGTGATCTTGCGCCAGCTGGCCAAGCAGCCTGCAGTAAGAGCTAGTACTTGTGCATACAACACCGTCGCTTCCAAGTTTGTTACGAACTACCAGCTTGATAAAAGTAAAGTAGGAAGCCCAAGAGTTGCAACATTATTGCTACAATACTAGTGCTCACCACACACCCTGCACTATAAACATGTTCTCCTACTAATTGTCCTGCTCTAGCCAACACTTAGTGAATTCAAGGCCCCATATTTCTCCTATTTCCTTGCATAATTCCTGAGGAAATTAGCTCCTAAATAATAGGAGAATTCACTATTTCAGTATGCAAATCCCAAGTAATTGACTACCTACCTCAATGCCCAACATGTATACTCAACTAGTATATAATTAATAATTAGAATATGTCATTTCCTCTAGTTCAATATGGAAATTCAAATTCCATGCTATTTTTAGTTGATTGACCAGTTTAATTGAGAGATCATTGAGTTACCAACAATTCTATTACTCAATTGTCCTTCAAACGACTCGAGTAGTTGTTTGATCTCAATTAACTAAGTCAAACTAACAATAATTGAATTAGATTACTAAATTTTAGCAACACTACATGCATAACTCTACTTCTAGCCTATAACTCAAATTTATTGAGTAAACAAGTAGACAAGGCCATGTCACACAAGTTAACTACCATCCAAGTTATCTTGCTGATTTGGAAAATCAGATTACTAAATTTGACTATGGAACAAGTCAAAGCCTTTCTTGCTACATGTTGCACTAAAAATTGTCACCTTCACATTCTGCAATCTGTGTGAGTCCATTACCACTCATACTTTCCTCTTTTGCAAGTCTTAAGCCTCAGTTCCTCATATCAAGCCTTGAAAATAAGAGAAAGCCCTCAAAAGTCTCTAAAACTATAGTTCTACACTTTCACTTTGCATTACCTACGGACCCGCACCTCATGGTCATGTCTCCTGTGCACCTGACCGCTCTGTCTCTGTGTGATGGGTGCGGACCCTTGTAAAATTTAAAAAGGTGCAAGTATATTCTCTAGAAGCTTTTCGAAGGAATCTTGAGGTGGCAAGTTTGCTCTCTTAAAGTTCATGCATCCCATACCTTAAGGAGCTAACCCCTTGATGTGAGGAGCTTATCCCTTTGAAGGAGGATTCTATCCCTTCATAGGTGGACCTGTAACCTCCTCTGTTGCACTATAAAATGAAGCATTGGGCTGGTTACTAAGGAGGTTAGAAGCTAAATATTTTTGAGGTGAAATTTTGTTGGAACTTAGTCTTCTTTAGTTGAGTTTTTATGAGAAGAGATTACATACCTCTAAGATCTCATTTGGAAGAGTGCAAGGCTTGTCAAAGTAAAGGAAATTCCTGTTTCGGACCCTACGAAGAGCTTGTTCAACATCAAGGCTGAAAGTTAATACAAATAAGTTTGTTTTTCTCCATAAGTTGTTGATTCATGGTTTATTTTATGGATTCCTTGATCACCATAATAAACATGATTTATGATATTTGCTATGCAGGTGCTATTCGATGTTTTCTTGTTTGCGATTGCAGGTTCTCAAAAGTAACTCTTTCGAGCGATTGAAGGATGGCTACTACGAACCAGCATTGGATCTAAGGTAGGGTCTTAACACCTCTATAGTTTTTATTTACAAATTGCATATGTCTAGAGAAAGATAGATTTGTTTGCCTGCTTGTTGCTAGACTATCTTCTGATACTAGGGAGATCAGTCTTGTCAGCAAGATCGATTTATGCAGCCAACAAATTGGTGACTCTGTTGGGGAACTCAATTTGGTTTTTGGTTTTCCTTTGTTTTTGACTTGAGAAAATTGTTTTCATTTCTAGTTTTTGATTGATCTATGTTGGCTTGGATAGTATTTAGAATCTTGATTATTTTTTGTTTTTTTTCGAAGTTTTCAGGGGACTGCACTTTCTCTGTATAGACAGTGCGAGCATCTCCACACTTTTCCTTTTAGTAAACAGAGCGGGACCGCACCTGTTTCTTCTGGAAGCCTGTGGACCTTGTAATTTTTTTTGAAAAACCTAGAATATTTTCTTCCAGTTAAGTTTAGGTTTCATTTAGAGTTTTTAGTCTCTGCCTAGATCTGCATTCTTCCTACCAAAAATCTCTTGTGAGTGAGTTCTGATGGTATTTTTGTTTTAGATGATTTTCTAGAAGTTTTTCATGCCTAGAGTGGTTTTCACTTGGTTTCTGTAGTGACTCAAAGATTAGAAGCTTGAGAAACCTTAGATTACCCTAGTGTCTTTTCATCTTCTTGATGACTTTGACTTGGTTGTGAAATCTGTCCTTTGTGAGAAATAGATTTAGTTTTCTCCTTGCAAATCTTTGAACAAGATTTGTTATAAGTTTTGAATTTCACTTTTATAAAAGAAAACATATCTGGATGTTTTTTGATTAATTTGATATTCTGAAAAAATGAATCCATAGTTTACTTAACAACTAAGTAAAACATCCTAAAAAAGAATTCAAAATTTTTATTCAATTTAGGTTTTCAAAAGTTTTTAGATCTCAAGATTAGTTTTTGTAGTTTTGAGTGTTTTCTAGAACTTGTAGATCTCTTTTGAAGCAAATTGTTTTTTGTAGTTTTGAGTTTTGAAAAGAGAAAGGGATTTTTTGTGAGCATTAATTAGTAATCTCATTTTGAGTTTTTATTGAAAAAGACAAAGAGATTTTCTTTTTATTTCCATGTTAAAAGAAAGAATTGTTTCTTAAAGAATTGCATTCTCAAACTCTTTCTTTTGGCTAGAATTTCATTGAAATAAAAACGAATTGCTTATCATTTTAGGTGCAACTTTTTAGTGTTTTCGGAGTCAAGTCTTCACACCATCCAAGTTTCATTTCCATACCTATTGACTTAAAGAACAACCCATAAAAGAAACACTTAATAAAAATTTCTCTAGTAATCTTTTTTATTTCTAGGGCTCTTATCACCAATATATCTTAGGCTAGTATCTTGGAGTAGGGAGTAATTAATTCTCCAAGATAGTTAAAACAAACAAGTAGCTACATCTTGTGGTAGGAAATAAATCCAATTGGAATAGATACATTCTGGGAAGCATCTCTTAAAGGATTCAATCACGAGATCATGTCCGAACCTTTGAGACAATCAAGTCTGTTTCATTGGGAAAGATAGAATATTTGTGCATACTATAAACAGTAAACCTCGGATTAACCATTGTTGAGGGGACTGGGGTTACTTGTTGTTAAATCTCAGATTGATCATGTCGAGAAGCCTTCAAGGGGATTGAGCTTTGTTACTCTGCCCTTGCGTGTAGATCGGATCGTAGACTGTTCCCCCAGTTGTATTTGTTGCTGTTGGTAACCTTAGTGTCCATAAACTTAAGATTATTTCCTAAGGTGACAGTGAAGGACGGGTCTCATTGTACCTGGAACAGACGTCAACTAGACTCACTTGGACTCTCTGGGGGGGTCTCTTCACTCGAGATGGATTTATGAAGAAACTTGTGCCAGTCTGTTTCATTAAGCAGGTTGTCGGAGTAACTGTTCCAACCGCCCTTTCTGTATTAAACTTCTACAACATTAGATTTCATCACCAACTAGTGTTTTTAGTACGGGAAGTTACTGTTTGTGTGTGGTTTGAACTCTTAGATTTTTTAGGCGTGTGATTGAGTTGTTTGTTTCTTTAGAGACTTTAGGTGATTTTATTGAAATTTTATTTGTTTGCGTGTAATTAATTTAATATTTAATCGTGGCTAAATTACTGAGGCAATCTCGTAGACTTCAGGGGCAACCTCTTGAGTATACACCAAGCTAGCTTGAAGGGCTATGAGCTCTTGTATCACCTAGTTGTAGTAGAGTTGTATCACCAAAAGCCGGAGAGTCATCATTAATTGTTCATCCTGATTATCAAGTACAAACAACAGAGTATATTCAAGAGCTAATTTCATTTTCTGAAGTTACTGGTAGTATTTCTCCTTCTAGTGAATTAACTAAAGAACCTAAAATTTCTGAGCCTGAAACTGAACCTGTTGCTACTCCAACTTCAAGATTTGCTTCTCCAACTTCTAGTGGTCTTGGTTCACCTAGGGTAGGAAATATCATTACCCAAAATCTTCCTTCTAGCCTCATTTCTATTGAAGAACTTGTCAGTCCGGACGAAGACGTAACTCTTCCTGAAAGCCAACAAACTTTAAATTTTAGGGAGCGTGAATCAATATTCTACAGTCCTTTTAGGAGTGACACTTGGTATGTATCCTTGACAAATTTTTTAGAAAACCCAAGTCTACATTTTTCACCACCTCGAATTCCTTTTCATCCTACACCAAGAGGCTATTATCCTCCATTGAACATGTCAAGACAGCCATCTATGTTTTCCCAATCACCGGAAACATTTTTATATGGCTGTCCTTCTGTTCCTTCGGGGTACCAGTCACTGACTGGTACTTTTTCAGGAGCATCTCCTCGACCAACTGAACATGAGTTATCAATTGGTAGTAATGGAACTCAAGCATTGAACGTAGAAGAAATACTTATGATGTTTGGTAGTATTCCAAATCCTCAACCTTAAGGTAGTCAGTTACCGCCTGGGGGGAAATCTCAAGGTAGTCAGTTACCGCCTGGGGGGCAACCTCAAGGACAGTACATACCTCAAGGTCAACCCTAGACTCAGTACATACCTCAAGGTCAACCCTAGTTTCAATACATACCTCAAGGTCAATCCTAGTTTTAGTACGTGCCTCAGGGTTATCAACCTTAAGGTCAGTACCCAACTCAAGGTTTCCAACCACCTTCTGGTCAATCATTTGTACAAGGAGCTAAAAATGTACCGCTTAATTATCAACCCTACGTTCAACCAGGTTATGGTCCTTCATATGCGCAACCTTTTATGGGTTCATACCCCGGAATGAATATGGTGTGGGATCCATCTCAAACTCAACAGAAGTTATCAACTCAACCTGGACAACCTTTGGTTTCTAGTCCAGCCTAGCAATCTATCCAACCTACTTTTCAAACTCCTGCACCTGGCTTAGTTTATCAGCCTGGGCCTAGCTCACCTCAGACTCCACCTCAAACTGCTATTACAGATATTGCAGCTTCTATTCAACCTACCACACCTATTTATGGAGTATCTGTAGCTCTGGTTTCTACTGTTCCTGCATCAATGCAAACTCCTCAAGCCTCTTTACCATAATCAGGACCTACAGTTCAGACTTCAGTCCAGATGCCTGCAGGACAAGCTAGTCCACATATGGTTGTCACAAGTCAATCGCAATTCACTTATCAACCGTAACAGGGACAATATCAATTCGGTCCTACTGTACAAAATCCAGTTTATCAGTATCAACTGTATCCTAGCTATACTTATCAACAACCTCAACAACCCCAGTTTGGTCTAGTTAATCCTGGTTTCCCAAGAGGTTATAACATTCCTAATGCAAATCCAATTCTAAGTTATCCTGGATATCCTCCTCGTGGAGTTGGCCTTGTTACTCAAGGTTTTCGTGACCCTAACCATCAGTTACCATTTATTGCAACTTTGGATTTACTTGATTTTTCACGCCTTACAAATGATCCGATTTACTATCTTCTGTATTGGCCGCCAATTCCTAATAAGTTTCTCAGTGATATCGCGAAATTCGAGGGTAAGTCAGGAAAGGATCCGTCAAATCATGTTATGACTTATCACCTCTGGTGAGCATCTAATTCAATAATTGATGATTCAATTCGATTACGTCTTTTTCAACAAACTCTTATTGGTCTTGCCGCCAAATGGTACATTGAGTTACCACGAGGCTCTTTTTATAATTTCAGTCAGTTAGCCACTTCTTTCTTAACTCATTTTTAGTTGCCTGTTATATACGACAATGGAACGGAACTGTTAAATTCCCTAAAACAATCCACGTCCACATATATTTCTGATCATATTCATGAATGGTGACGTAGAAGGCGTTTAGTGAAAGTTTTCATTCTGGATCAAACTTTAGTGGAATGGTTCGTTAAATCATTGTTACCTAAAATCACTGAAGATGTAGCTAAGGCAGGAATTGTCACTGAAGAGCAAGTCATTGGTCAGGCTCAGTACCTTGACCTCGTCTATATGCAGTCAGGTCCTTTACATGAAAAAATCCATGATCTTCCAAAACACGATCAAATAGTTGTAGCTCCTTTAGGGTCTCATGTCGCTGATGGTATGATTGGTTCAATTAGTACTAAAAGTAAGAAGAAATCTTCAAATAATTCTTCTCCTATTATAACATTACTTGATTCCCCGACAGGAGATTCTTTCGCTGGAATTTTTTCCAACATTCATGTCATAGAATCATCTACGACCAAATCTAAATCCAGTAATAAAAATAAGGGGAAGAAGAAAAGCAAACAACACTCAAAAGAGACAATGGATAAAAACGAATCTACTGACAAAAAACGTAAATCTCGCTATCCTTGTTTCATTTGTGACGAGGATCATTTTACCAAAGATTGCCCACATCGAGCAGAGGTTTTGAAAATCGTTAAAGGTTCTCAAACGCCTGCTGTCTTGAAGGATCCTTTTCCTACTCAAGATAGTAAGATGGTTGGTTCTTCCTCAAATGCCTCAGAAGAACCCATTATGATAATGTCTCATGTTAGGATCGCAATGCAATCGTAAGATTATGGTAGTAAAAATCATGTTGGTGGTAAAGAAGCAGAATACTCTAATTCAAACACATCAACTTACCTCCTCCTGGTTCCGGTCCACTACAAATCGAAAAACCCATCCCTAACTTAGTAATCAAATGGCCAGCTAAAGGTATACTTTAGAAATCATCTTTCAATCCACATGCGAGAGTTGCTTAGAATTATAACATTGTTGAAGACTTAGCTATTTCCCCTTCAGCAATTTCGGCTTTGGAAGCACTGCAATCGTGCCCAACACAACGTAAATTACTATTGTCTACTATAGGAGCTGTCAATATTCAGGATTAGAACCTAATAATCTTCAATTTAGAGAATAGTACACCTCGCCTTCCTCATCAAATGACTTTCCAGATTCCAGTGTTAGTCAAAAACAGAACTTGCTTTCAGACTGTGATTGATGAAGGGGCTTCTACGTGTATTATGTCAATCCAATGTTAGAGATCGCTTGGTTCTCCCACACTCAATCAGTCTCTAACGATTCTAAAGGCTTTTGATGGCTGAGGGTTCCATCCTTTTGGTATTTTGTAGGATTTACCTATAAGGGTCGAAGGCAAAACTGTAAATCTAGATGTGGAAGCGGTTGATGCCCCTCTAGATTACAACCTTCTCCTAGGTCACAATTGGACTTACGCTATGACTGCTATTGTTTCATCAGTCTTTCGGCTTATCATGTTTCCTCGTAACGGAAAGATCATTACGATAGAACAACTGACTTATTTCTCATCTGATCCAGCCTCTACAGATAGTATTCAACACATCGGTAAAACAACTATCCCTTACAAGGATGTTGGAGTAGGTTTAATTAAGGATTCTGGTTTACCAGGAACTTTTTCCTTCCCTCCTCCTAATGTATCGCCTTCTATTGCAACTATTCATATGATTTCATATTGTCACATCAGCGTTGGAGGATCATTTCATCATTGACTTTCAACAAGCCTCTTCGCATGGAGCTCAAGGAGAAGACAAGTGTGCAGAAATAGAAGGTTAATGTGCATAGCTCATGCGCACTTCCTGTGGAGGTCACTCACTTGGTGGATGTACTTGGAGTTAGTCAAAGGTTGGGCAAGGCATGTCGAAGGGTTGTTCAAAGTGCAGATTTGTGTGAGACTTGAGGAGGGAGTCTTGGTGACTCGGGCGAGCACCCTCCCACCGTGCAAGGTGTGCACAAGAGTTGTAAAAGGTTGTTTTGCCTCTATTGCAAAAGTGGCTAAGTATAGACTTGGATTTTGCCAAGAATACTTGTGAAGCTTGTATTGAAGAAATACTGATTAATATATATTTTTGGGCAGATTCATTGTTCAGGAAGTTGCCCCCCCCCTTTATATGGTGCAATTGTTGTTCTCTTTTATAATTGCTGATGATAATGAATGAGTATGGGTGTTCATTTGTATAAAGGTTATGCATAATAATACTTGGTTGATAATCACAAACTAAGTAGGAGAAAGTGAATTAGGTGTAGTCCATGTGCATGAGTATTGTTAAAAAGAAAGTGTTCGGTGGTACTGCACCTCGCCGACACGGTTGAAAGACTACCATAGGCTTGGGGGCATGACAGGTGGTATCAGAGCTTGGAAGAAGTGACTCTAGTGACAGGTGCTTGCAGAGGAAAGAAGTTGATGAAACACTTCCTGATAAGTGTTGCATCAAGGACTTGGGTTGCAGGTAAAGCTGGTACATGGTCGAGACTAGGTTGCAAAGAAGGAGAAGGCTATTGGAAATGGCTGAATCTCAAGTTGGGTCTAGTCATGATGCCAAGGATACTACCCCTTACAAGGATGGAACCCTCAGCCATCAAAGGATTGGGCTGAAATGTGTACCTATCAAGGCACATATGAAGACAGTGAATTCTCCTCCAGATGAAGTTCTTGGTGTAGCTGAAATGGTGGACACAACACTTGGTGAATGGACCGGGAATGTGGACTTCACTATAGTGTGGATTGATGATTATGAGGCTGTACTAGGGATGGAATTTATGAAACAATATGATGCTATGATTGTTCCACATTTGAAGAAGATGTAAATTTACGATGGAAGGGAAGATGTACCCATTGGTGTGCCTACCTTTAAAGGTTCTCAAACGCCTGCTGTCTTGAAGGATCCTTTTCCTACTCAAGATAGTAAGATGGTTGGTTCTTCCTCGAATGCCTCAGAAGAACCCATTATGATGATGTCTCATGTTAGGATTGCGATGCAATCGTAAGATTATGGTAGTAAAAATCATGTTGGTGGTAAAGAAGCAGAATACTCTAATTCAAACACATCAACCTCACCTCCTCCTGGTTCCGGTCCACTACAGATCAAAAAACCCAACCTTGACTTAGTAATCAAACCGCCTACTAAAGGTATACTTCAGAAATCAGCTTTAAATCCACATGCGAGAGCTGCTCATAATTATAACATTGTTGAAGACTTAGCTATTTCCCCTTCAGCAATGTCGGCTTTGGAAGCATTTCAATCGTGCCCAGCGCAACGTAAATTACTGTTGTCTGCTATAGGAGCTATCAATATTCAGGATTCGAACCTAATAATCTTCAATTTAGAGAATAGTACACCTCGCCTTCCTCATCAAATGACTTTCCAGATTCCACTGTTAGTCAAAAACAGAACTTGCTTTCAGACTGTGATTGATGAAGGGGCTTCTTTGTGTATTATGTCAATCCAGTGTTGGAGATCGCTTGGTTCTCCCACACTCAATCAATATCGGACGATTTTAAAGCTTTTGATGGCCGAGGGTTCCATCCTTTTGGTATTTTGTAGGATTTACCTATAAGGGTCGAAGGCAAAACCGTTAATCTAGATGTGGAAGTGGTTGATGCCCCTCTAGATTACAACCTTCTCCTAGGTCGCAATTGGACTTATGCTATGACTGCTATTGTTTCATCAGTCTATCAGCTTATCAAGTTTCCTCATAACAGAAATATCGTTACGATAGACCAGTTGACTTATTTCTCATCTGATCCATCCTCTACAGATAGTATTCAGCACGTCGGTAAAACAACTATCCCTTACAAGGATGTTGGAGTAGGTTTGATTAAAGATTCTGGTTTACCAAGAACTTTTTCCTTCCCTCATCCTAATGTATCACCTTCTATTTCAACTATTCATATGATTTCATATTTTCACATCAGTGTTGGAGGATCATTTCATCATTGACTTTCAACAAGCCTCTTCGCATAGAGCTCAAGGAAAAGACAAGTCCACAGAAATAGAAGGTTAATGCGTAGGGAAGATGTACCCATTGGTGTGCCTACCTTTAAAGGTTCTCGAACGCCTGCTGTCTTGAAGGATCATTTTCCTACTCAAGATAGTAAGATGGTGGTTCTTCCTAGAATGCCTCAAAAGAACCCATTATGATGATGTCCCATGTTAGGATTTCGATGCGATCATAAGATTCTTGTAGTAAAAATCATGTTGGTGGTAAAGAAGCAGAATACTCTAATTCAAACACATCAACTTCTCCTCTTCCTGGTTCCGGTCCACTACAGATCGAAAAACCCAACCCTGACTTAGTAATCAAACCGCCTGCTAAACGTATACTTCAGAAATCAGCTTTCAATCCACATGCGAGAGCTGCTCAGAGTTATAACATTGTTGAAGACTTAGCTATTTCCCCTTCAGCAATGTCAGCTTTGGAAGCGCTGCAATCATGCCCAGCAAAATGTAAATTACTATTGTCTGCTATAGGAGCTGTCAATATTTAGGATTCGAACCTAATAATCTTCCATTTAGAGAATAGTACACCTCGCCTTCCTCATCAAATGACTTTCCAGATTCTAGTGTTAGTCAAAAACAGAACTTGCTTTCAGACTGTGATTGATGAAGGGGCTTCTACGTGTATTATGTCAATCTAGTGTTGGAGATCGCTTAGTTCTCCCACACTCAATCAGTCTCCAAAGATTCTAAAGGCTTTTGATGGCCGAGGGTTCCATCCTTTTGGTATTTGGTAGGACTTACCTATAAGGGTCGAAGGCAAAACCGTAGATCTAGATGTGGAAGTGGTTGATGCCCCTCTAGATTACAACCTTCTCCTAGGTCACAATTCGACTTATGGTATGACTGCTATTGTTCCATCAGTCTTTCAGCTTATCAAGTTTCCTCATAATGGAAATATCGTTACGATAGACCAACTAACTTATTTCTCATCTGATCCAGCCTCTACAGATAGTATTCAGCACGTCGGTAAAACAACTATCCCTTACAAGGATGTTGGAGTAGGTTTGATTAACGATTCTGGTTTACCAAGAACTTTTTCCTTCCCTCCTCCTAATGTATCGCCTTCTATTGCAACTATTCATATCATTTCATATTGTCACATCAACGTTGGAGGATCATTTCATCATCGACTTTCAACAAGCCTCTTCGCATAAAGCTCAAGGAAAAGACAAGTGCGCAGAAATAGAAGGTTAATGCGCAGGGAAGATGTACCCATTGGTGTGCCTACCTTTAAAGGTTCTCAAACGCCTACTGTCTTGAAAGATCATTTTCCTACTCAAGATAGTAAGATGGTTGGTTCTTCCTCGAATGCCTCAGAAGAACCCATTATGATGATGTCTCATGTTAGGATTGCGATGCGATCGTAAGATTATGGTAGTAAAAATCATGTTGGTGGTAAAGAAGCAGAGTACTCTAATTCACACACATCAACTTCACCTCCTCCTGGTTCCTGTCCACTACAAATTGAAAAACCCAACCCTGACTTAGTAATCAAACCGCCTGCTAAAGGTATACTTCAAAAATAAGCTTTCAATCCACTTGCGAGAGATGCTCAGAATTATAACATCGTTGAAGACTTAGCTATTTCCCCTTCAGCAATGTCGGCTTTGGAAGTGCTGCAATCGTTCCCAACACAACGTAAATTACTATTGTCTGCTATAGAAGGTGAATTGTTGTGGAGGTAAATCCCCTCTGCGGACAGAGGTGATCCCACTAGCCTAAATGAGGTCTAGCAACAATCAAACAATGCTAACACGCAGGTTCCTAATTGCAACTGAAAGACCGATGATGAGGGCCTACCTCGAATCCAATGCTAGTACTTGTAGAAGAGTCGTCGCTCTCGTTCCTTTGCTCCGGCTGGTGATCCATGTGAATATTGGTGGCCACCGACTAATTCCACGTGGATCCCCTCTAGTGCTTCTTTCAGTTCTTTCAGTTTCCTTAATTATAGCACAGTTTACTATTTTTAGCAATTTTGTGGGTCCTAAACTTCCGGAGCCGTTTTGAGGCCCTAAACGACATTTTTTGGGAAATCTACCGCCAGCAATTTTTCTATCTAAAAGTCATCTTTTCCGTCATAGTCCTCGGAGAGATCTTTCCAATGGGCTATCATGCACGTCAAACGGAGATAATACGACCAATTCGCGACCCCGGGAAGTCGATGTACCAACTTACCCAAAAACAGGGCCCACAATTTGGCGTTTCATCTTCCAGGGTCAGGTTTTGGAATATGAAGGGTTTTTCCATTGTTTTCTCAACAATAAATAGGCCTTCGAGCCTCATTGTAACACAGTTCAGAGGCATGTAGCCACACATCTCTTCTCAGAGATAAGCTACCATCGCCCTAGCTGGTTTATTTCCATTTCTGGTTGTAAGCATATTTCAATATTCTCCATTAATGAAATGAAGTATTATTTCCGCTGCATCTTTGTGTATATGGTTATCTCTGTAATTTGTTGTGTTCCTGTTTAAGTCTGGATTAGCTGGTCACAATCCTCGCGATCCTTGTGAACGGACACCTGCACATGCAAAGAATAACACAAATACAAGCATAAAATCCAAGACATGCAACTATATATCAGTCAGAAAGGATATAACTCAAACATCATTATAAAGACAATAAGAGTGGAACCATAATGATAGTCGTCTATTATTATTGATAAACAAAGAAGAATACAAACCATAGTTCTGACGTCAAATCCTCCTTTGGCTGGGTGATCAGCAACACAGGCCTTGCAAAGCTTGTTGGGAATGGGGAACAAGCCTCTCTCTCCTTGGTTACTTGGACAAGAATCTCCTCATTTAAGATTTAGCCTTATGGGGATGAAGAAGGCTTCTTGTAGCATGAGCTTAGCAATTCTCAGACTTTGGGACTTAGAATTTGGAACTTGGAGAGTAGAATTACTAACGAGCTTGTCAAAGGCAAAAGGACAAGCTTATATAGAGAGAGGAGAAGGAGTTAGGATCATTCACAAGATTCATGGGATTGGCCTTATCATTAGGAATCTTCCATGAGAGGTGGAGAACTACTTCCCTTCTATGGAGATTCAAAGCCCAACTGAACTAACTCAAGCTGGAATCAGTTCATGAATAGGTTAGGAAGAACCTTCGCAAGTTGGTTTCTCAAAAAATTTACCCAACTGGGTTGGCACGAGTGCAACTTTGAGATAGAGCACCAGCTGGCGTGCCCTCTTTGCAGGATTTCCCCCATTAGCATGAGTGATACACTATGGAACAACACCAATGGAAAAGGGGCTATTTTTATGGGTATTTTGTAGAAGGTGTCTTCATGGCATATGAAGTACATACTCAAGGGGATAAAATGCAAGTGTTTTCAAGTTATGTCACTTCTCACAGGGACGGTGACAAATTACTGTGTAACACTGTGATTGATGAAGGGGCTTCTACGTGTATTATGTCAATCCAATGTTGGAGATCGCTTGGTTCTCGCACACTCAATCAGTCTCCGACGATTCTAAAGGCTTTTGATGGCCGAGGGTTCCATCCTTTTGGTATTTTGTAGGATTTACCTATAAGGGTCGAAGGAAAAACCATAAATCTAGATGTGGAAGTGGTTGATGCCCCTCTATATTACAACCTTCTCCTAGGTCGCAATTGGACTTATGCTATGACTGCTATTGTTTCATCAGTCTTTTGGCTTATCAAGTTTCCTCATAACGGAAAGATCATTACGATAGAGCAGCTGACTTAATTCTCATCTGATCCAGCCTCTACATATAGAATTCAGCACGTCGGTAAAACAACTATCCCTTACAAGGATGTCGGAGTAGGTTTGATTAAAGATTCTGGTTTACCAGGAAATTTTTCCTTCCCTCCTCCTAATGTATCACCTTATATTGCAACTATTCATATGATTTCATCGAACACTATTGCTTTTGATGATCCTTGGATCGTACCTTCCGATTCTGAGGTGGATTCATTTGGTGACACGATGCCTCTTAGTCACTTTGAAATTGCATATCAGGCTGTACAATCGTTTTCTGATTCTTGTTCAACTGAAACTGATCCAATGAATTTGGACCATGAGGAATAACTTTCGATATCAACCTCAGCTTCAACAACACTTTCTGATCCTGTTCATAATGATGAGCATATTTGTGAACTTTTGTTTGTTGATGATCTACGATGGCAAGATCTTCATCACCGATCTTCGTTTTTCCCTGAGCTTGATCATTTTGAAAATGATTTTTCATCTATTTTCACTACTGACTATGTCAAAGAACCATAGAATCCATTGCAACATTCTAATTCTGAGTTAAATTTGGGAAATATCTCTTGAACGGTTCCTATTGACGTTTCAGTTAAGCCCAGAATTATTGAAAACATTCATATATGTGCTTCCTGTATGGACGATGAAATCCAAACTTATAAAGCCCTATTTCAAGAATTTCGTGACATGTTTGCCTGGTCATATGAAGAAATGCCAGGAATTGATCCATCAATTTTTGTCCATGAAATTAAAACTTATCCAGATGCTAAACCTATCCCACAACGTTTGCGTCAGATACATCCAAGAAAAGCCACTTCTATCAAAGCTGAAATTGAGAAATTACTTCGTGCAGGTTTCATTTATCGAATTCCTTTAATCGATTGGGTATTGAATATTGTTCTTGTTAACAAAAAACAAGGAGTGATAAGAATATGTATCGATTATAGGGATATTAATCGAGCTTCTCCCAAAGACAATTATCCAACCCCCTATATCGATCAAATTATTGATCATTATGCCAGTAGTGAAATGTTCTCCTTTATGGATGGCTTTTTTGGTTACAATCAAATGAACCTACTTCCTGTTGATCAACCTAAAATAGCTTTCATTTGTCCATGGGGGACATTTGCTTATTGCAAATTACCTTTTGGAGTGAACAACGCTGGAACAAATTTTCAAAGGGATATGTCTTATGCATTTCATGACATCAAGCACATTGTGCAGCCTTATCTCAATGATTTACCTGCCCATTCATTGTGTAGCGCTGATCATCTCACTCATTTACGAGCTATCTTTATGAGATGTAGGCATTATCAAATTCGATTGAATCCACACAAATGTGTATTCTGTGTAGAAATGGGTCATTTACTTGGATTTGTCGTTTCAAAAGCTAGCATTCGTGTCGATCCCTTGAACGTTGAATCGATTGTCAATCTATCTCCTCCTTCGACTCTTCACCAACTCCAAAGTTTGCAAGGGAAATCAAACTTTTACGCCGTTTCATTCCTAACTACACCGAGATAACGAAAGGTTTTAGCAGGTTGTTGAAACAGAATACTCCATTCTTTTGGGATGCGATCGCTAACAAATCTTTTGATGCACTTAAACACGCGTTAACCCATGCACTGTTACTGCATCCTCCCAATTACAACCAGGATTACTTTTTGTATCTCTCCACTTCTCATTCCACCATTGGGATGGTTTTAGTTTAGGAAGATGAATTCAACAATGAACATGTGATTTACTATCTTAGTCGAACTCTCCTTCCGACTGAGCTTAAATATTCACATGTGGAGAAATTGGTTTTGGCACCTGTCCAAGTTGTCCAAAGATTTTGTCACTACATCTTATTACGCAAAACCACGGTAATTTCTGATTGTAACCCTATGATGTATATATTGACCAAACAATTGCTAGGGGCAAGTATTCCAAATGGATAGTCATCCTGCAGGAATTTGACTTGGAATTTGAAAAATCCAAGGCAAAGAAATCTTTGGTTTTTGCTGAACTGATGTTTGATTTCCCACGTACTGATACTGAAACTATGGTGGAACAGCCCATTGCGAATGAATCCTTGTTTCTTATCAATACTCTTGAAACTTGGTATGGAGATATTATTGTTTATCTCCAAATCCAATATTTTCGGCCTGAAATCTCATGATCTCAGCAACGGAAAATACGTTTCCAATCCCAACAATACAATATTATTGGTGATATACTTTAGTGTCATGGGGCAGATTTGGTTTTTCGACGTTGTCTAACTCATGAAGAAGCTGAAAAGGTTCTGAATGACTGTCACTCTGGAGCATGTGGTAGTCATATGTCTGGGTATGCCACAACCCAAAAGATATTGTGCGTTGGGTATTTCTGGCCATCCTTATTAAAAGATTGTATCTATGAAGTCCGGAAATGCCATAACTGTCAAATATTTGATCGAAAATTGCATGCTCCACCTGCTCCTCTCCACCCTATAATTGTTGTCGGTCCTTTTTCAAAGTGGGGTATTAACTTTTATTACATGTAACCCTCACTCAGCTGGGGGGAATGCATATATTATCCTAGCAGTAGATTATTGTACTAAGTGGGCCGAGGCGATGCCTACAATTTCGGCAGACATCAAGACTGCTGCAAATTTTGTATTCAATCATATAATTGCTAGATTCGATGTTCCTCAAGGTATTTTTAATGATCATGGAAGTCACTTTCGAAACATCATGATGACTGAACTGACAAATAAACTTGGCCTGCGTCATGATAGTTCTACTCCGTATTACCCACGAGCTAATGGTCTGGTTGAAGCTATCAATAAAGTTTTAGTCACTATGATCCAACGAATCATTGGTATTCATAAGTCTAATTGGCATAACATGCTATTTTCAGCACTTCGGGCATATCATACCTCAATGAAAACATGAACTGGTTTCACTCCTTTTCAACTGGTCTACGGTTTGGAAGCAGTGCTACCTATTGAATGCAAAATTCTGTCATTACAATTAGCCATAGAATTACTCCCAGCCACTTCTAAAGAGGAGAAACATTTTTTGTACTTAGCTCAGCTAGATGAGAATCGACACACTGTTGCAATAGCGAACGAGACTCATGCGAAACGAATAAAAGCTCAGTACGATAGAAATGTTACACCTCTTAATTTTTCATAAGGAGACCTAGTTTTACTATATGATAAAGCAAATGATAAGCTAGGGGCTGGAAAATTTGTACCTATGTGGCATGGTCCTTATATTGTTAAGCGAAAGCTGGAAAAAGGGGCTTATGAATTGGTAGATTTTGATGGTGTCTCTTTAGGTAAACCCATAAATGGGCTTTATCTGAAGAGATATTATGCTTAAATTTCGGTGTGGATATTTTTTGTTAGATTAGTTTCTTTATAGCTGGTGTGTTTTAGATTAGAAAAGTGTGCCTAGTTTAGAGAGTGTTTTTATCACTATTCCTGGTTATCTTGATTTTACTCTTGATATTGCAGATGTCGATGTCTCTTCAAACATACACTGGTTTTGCTAATGGTGCTTGTTGTAGTACACAGAACATTTCTTCCACATCTTGGGTTATCTATTCACCCTCTAATGAGTTAGTGTCTATGCATGGGGTAAGCCTCGGTCAAACAACGAATAAAATTGTAGCGTATAGTGCAGTGATTGAGTTATTATCTGAATCCATCTCATTTGGAATTCGGAGTTTGATTGTTAGGTTAGATTCTGAACTCGTTGTATTACAGCTTAACAAGGTTTATGCCATTAGAAATCTAGTGTTATTAAAATTATTTTTGAGAGTTCGTCTCTTGGAACGTGAATTTGATTACATTGAATATCAGCATATTCCAAGACATTTAAATACATTAGCAAATGCAGTTGCTTCTCGTATGATAAATAAAAATTTGCAATAATCAAAACAGTAAATTTAATAAACATTCAATAACATGTTACACAAGATATCCGATAATAGTGATATATCATAGCATAGAAGTGTGTCAAAATATACATCGCCTTGGATCATAGGTTGAAAAACACCTTATGATTTGAAAAAATGATAATACAAAAAGACAAAAATGTCGTGTGAGTCTACAAAAGCGATCATCCTATCCTTGGTGATGATCACGATAAGAAACCACTACTCGGGCCACCCTACATAGGAACCTCCTAAAAGATCCTGGGACCCCAATCACATATCTCTGCAACCTAAGTGGAATATCATCTATGCCAGTTTCTGGAATATCTACTGTCAAGCGCTCTAAACGATGCTCCAAGTCGGTCAGGATCTCTATTGATTAGTCCTATGGGGCTGGTACTACTATAGCTGGGTGTCTCCCCTCATTAGGCTAGAGAGTAGCTGGTCGTCATGGACCCACATCTGCATTTAAACTTTTGATTGTCAATTTTGCACAATTTAAAAATAAAAAAATTAAAACTTAGAAAGTGTTGAAAATGATTTTACCTTAATCATCCCATTGCTTTCCTAGTGGAAGAGTCATGTCTGGGTCACCGCGATAATTCATCCCGGTATATGGAAAATCATGAATCACAAAAAGTTGGTTGTTCAACCAACAAAAATACTCAGGCGGAAATCGAACAACCTCTGAACCCTCCTCAGGGTGACGAGCCATCAAATTAATCTAACGCATTATCCTAGGCTCTTGAAGAAGACTAGCATCAACAGGAAGATGCTATGGGTCTAGCATAGGGGTCCTCTCTAGAGCAAAGCTAACAATGATAAAACCATATCTAAAGTTTTTCAGTTGTCCGTTCTTTGCTCTGGTTAGTTGGCCTTTTACATTTTCCAACACAGCCTTGCACTAGTTGAATATGGTGCCTCGATAATAGTCTACAGCCATCTGCATCTGGGATCTAGTAGCCACATGCAATGCTACACTCCCGCATAGCCTAGTAATAATGAATGCAATAACCTTAAGTTAGGATGGTCGATAGTTTTAATATCAATCCGTTTGTCCTTTGTTTGATCATTGCAAAACTCCAATCAGAGACTAGCAATATACTGGCCACGTGGCCTAGTCCCGAAAAGAGATAACTGTTCACCCCTCTTCGGTAAACTAGTCAAAATATATATCCTCCAACTCGATTTCGAGCTGGTCGCCACCAATCACAAAAAACTGGTGCTGTATGCTCCATCTGTCTACTAGCCATTACAAGAGGTCTACTTGGGCCCTCATGCCTAGTATGGCCCAGAACTTAAACAGTCTGCATGCTCTCAATGCCTGCAAGGTGGGCAAATGATTCATTGCGGAAAGATCTACATCCTCGTGCTCGTGTTCATGCCAAGTAAACATTTTGTATGTCATACAATGAAAAAAATACATATTAGAACAATTTAGTTCTAAAATATTGGGCAAGAATGGAGAAATTTAAGTTTTTAAAATCCATTTCGCATGGTCCACACCTGCTGCTTATAGACATTGCATAAGTCTGCAAGCATTGTAAGCAATAGGTGTGGACCCACGACTTTTTTCTTTGTAGAAAAAAGTCGAGGTCCGCAGGGGCCGCGTGTTGCACCTGCGAACCCCTGCGAGCGATTTTCTAAACCAAATTCTCCTTCAAAAATCAAATTTAAAGCCTAGAAATGAAATGTAAATAGATGAGATGCAAGATAAAGAGGATGTGGATTACCTGGAGCTGATGGTTTTTTATTCCAATGGATGGATTTTCCAGAATCTTTTGGAACTTTCTTACCCAAAAGCTCTCACTTCTCACTCTGAAATCAAATGGTAAAAATGAACTTAGAAAAGCCATTTTTATAAGTTTTTTTTTGAATAAATGAATTTTTAATTTATTTATTTTTCACTTTAAAAAGGTAAACTTTTAAATACATTTTTATTTATCTTAAACAGGTATGAGTAATGTTTTGAGTTTTTGTGCAAAATATTGGATTTTTCAGGAAAATTGTTCATTTTTCAACAAAGAGCATACTTTTATCACTTTTTCGGACTCTTTCAAAAATTTACAAAAAAGTGAAACATTGGAGTCCTCTTTAAGCTCTTTTCTCACTCGTAAAATACGAAAAGATTCCCAAGTTTTTCATTTTTTAACTCGTTAAACAGAATTAAAAGGACGGTCCACTTACATCTCTTTTATGACCGTATAAACATGAAAAGATCGCCAGAATTTTGTCGTTTCAAGTTCAATATTGGTTATGATACGATGTGTCTTCGATCACTTTTTTACTTTCTCCAATCAGAGTCACTAATTATGAAAAGTACTCCTTGATCGTAATGGTCAAGAAGTTCTCTCAAGTATTATTTTATACTTTTTCGAGCTCGAGGGACACAAATTTATGAAAACGGACGCCCATGGAGTTTTCTTAAGTTTTTCTTCTGACTCCCTAAAATTGAAAAACACCGAGTTTTTCCTATACTAGACTCGTTAAAATTTAACAGTAAAGGACCTGCTCAATTTTAAACAGGAACGAACCACTCCTTCTTAGGGTTCAAATTTCAAACTAAGTTGGACTCATCCGAAGGATGAGCTTATAAACAAGCAAATGTTATCTTCCTCAAGCTTGTCAAAAATAAAGAGGTACTTGCCAGAAATGGTGGGGG